>JAHWFP010212098.1:0-21862 GCA_023313725.1 Lithobius niger | reverse complement strand
CCCCCCCCCCCCCAAGGCCGGCAACCGGTTCGCTCCCCAAGGTCGGCAATTGGCTGTTCGTTCGCCAAGGTCGGCAATTGGCTGTTCGTTCGCCAAGGTCGGCAATCGGTTCGTTCGTCAAGGTCGGCAATTGGTTCGTTCGCCAAGGTCGGCAATCGGCTGTTCGTTCGCCAAGGTCGGCAATCGGCTGTTCGTTCGCCAAGACAGGCAATTTATTCGCTCGGTAGGACCGGCAATCTGTTCGTTCCGCAAGACCGGCAATCTGTTCGTTCCGCAAGACCGGCAATCTGTTCGTTCCGCAAGACCGGCAATCTGTTCGTTCCGTAAGACCGGCAATCTGTTCGTTCCGTAAGACCGGCAATCTGTTCGTTCCGTAAGACCGGCAATCGGTCCGTTCGGTAAACTTAAATTAAACAAAATACACAATCAAAGTCAAGCTTTTTTGGTTGGATGAGCTGAGACAGTTCACTGCTTGACAGAAAGTGATTTGTCATAGGCTGTCTTCCAGCCATTAACAGATCTGGCTTCACAACAACATTATCACATGATATGAAAAGAAGTGCTTCCAGACATTGGTGTTCACACGTGTGCGTTGTAACTTGAGGCGGAGTCCACGAGTGCCAACAGAGGGGGCCAAGGTGAAGTACCCTTTAGCCTCGGGGCGATCAATCCCACTCAGAATTTTATAGGTGTGAAGTAGGTCACCTTTAATGCGGCAGTAGTAAAGGCTCGTAAGGGCAAGCTCCCCGAGTCTAGCATCGTATGGAAGTGCACGCAGTCATGGAACAAGCTTGGTAGCACGCTTTTGAATGCGCTCAAGGAGCTGCTGGTATTTAAAAGCAAGTTGAGGGCACCATACCTGGATGAAGTATTTAAGGTGTGGCCTGATGTATGAAGTGTAGAGTGTTTTAAGGGAGGTGGTGCTGAAGAAGGAAAATGCTTCTTGATGCGGCCAAGCAGCATATTAGCACATCGGGCTGCAATAGCACATTGCCGGCGACCTTAAGGTTCGAGGTAAACATTACACCAAGGGATTTGGCCTTAAGGACTTCAGGGAGCTACAAGTTCCAAGAAAATAGGTATCATGGAGGTTGTTGGGCCCAACATGAAGCATTCACACTTGTTAGCACTGAATTTTATGCCACTGTTCAGGGCCCAGTTACTGATCTGGTTAAGATCATCTTGAATGATATCACATCTTCAACGTGAGGAGTTTTCTTGACCAATTTGTCATCAACGAAGAGACTACATTCAGATTTAGCAAGGTCAAGCAGATTGACAAAGAGTAGGAAAAGCAGGGGGCCCAGAACTGTTCCCTGCAGAACACTACTGAGGACAGAGGCCCAGTCTGAAGCACGTCCTTCATAAACCAATCGTTGTTTGTGGCCTGAGAGAAAACTTCTAAGCCAGTGTAGCAGGTTACCAGTGATACCGTAATTCTCGAATTTTTTGAGAAGGTGGCTGTGAGGATTCAATGTTATCAACAGTGTTTGACAAGTACCCAAAGAACTCAAGAATATTGCTTTGACAAGAGTACCCTGCACAGAAACCATGCTGCCTCTTACTGATAAGTTTTACAGTAGTCGTAGAGTTGACTTTTAACTAGCTTCTCAAAGAGCTTAGCCACTTAAGATGTTAGGCTGATGGAGCGATAATCTTTTGAGCTTTGGCGGTCGCCGGCCTTGAAGATGGGGGTAATGTTGGCATTTTTCCAGTCATCAGGAACGATCGCTTCATCAAGAGACAACTGGAAAACAATGGCAAGCAGTGTAGCAATAGTGGCAGAGCAAGCTCTAAGCAAGGCACAATGAATCTTATCTGGACCAGGGGATTTAAAGGGGTAGCAGATTCACTGATGTTGATAGAGGAGAAAGCATTAGTTTGCACGAGCACATCAGGCAATTGTGTAGGCCCAGCATTATTGCACACAGAACTGAAGTATTGATTCAGTTCGTTGGTGACATCTTGGGGATTGGTGACAGTAGGTCCATTGTCTTGCTTAATGTGGATACAAGGTTTATTCTTGTTCTTGCTTTGGAGATAAGAACATAGGAGCTTATTGTTGGTCTTGCATTTTGAAACTAGCTATTGTCAAACATTTCGCATTGAGGATGTCATCGTGAGAAGATCGCGGGTCTTGGTGAATGACGTCCAGTTCTCTGGTGTAGGGTAGGTCTTGTAAGTCTTCCACCGCCTACCTTTAATGTTGACAATTTCATGATGTTGTAATCCATCCAAGTAGGCGATATAGCCCTCCTATGGGTGTTTTTCTTCACAGGAATGTGGGTATTACACAGGTCAGTAAGGAAGTTTCGAAGGATATCCCAAGCTTGCGTGCGCGTGGAGTTAGCAAGTCTGGATCTCCAATTGATGCTGCTGATGGATTCATTTATGAGACCCCAGTCAGCTGCACTAAAGTTGTGCCGAGGACGAGTATAGCGGTGGTTAAAATTGGTGCTCTTGATTTTCCAGATATGACGCTATGGTCAGATTTGCCGAATGGTGGAAAGTGAAGAAGGAATTCAATGTTGATGTCATCACTAGTGAGTAGTAGGTCCAGAAGGGAGGGACTATCTCCACCTCTAGCATGGGTCGGCAGACTATGTGACGAGTCAGGAAAGTATCAGTGACAACTAGTAGGAGGCGGGTGGCAGCGTCATCATCAGAATAGTACAAGTCCCAATCAATGCTGGAACAGTTGAAATCGCCGCAGATTATGGTCTTATTAGGGTTAATATGTCAGTTCCTGGTGGAGCATTTCAAGAAAGCAGTTGAACGCTGGAATATTATTGTCAAAGAGTGTGTCATTATAGACACAGCCGATGGCGTGCATTTCACCGTGGAGCATAAAATTGCACCAAGCAGCTTCCCAGTTGTTGGTTTGACTAGAAAAGGTGATCATAGTATGGGCTGGAGAGCATTACAAGTACACTAATGCTAATGGCGACTCCACCTTTCTGCCGAGTGGAACAATCTGCCCGAAATGTAGCGAAATCGGATAGGAAGTCAAAGTCGACCCAAGACTCAGGCCTGTAATGAGTTTCACTCAGGGCTCGAAATGAGCGGTATCGCATCGCAGTTTGCACCACAATTTTTGACATTAGCGATACAAAATTGAAATTTTGCGTAGCAGTTTAGCGACGCAATATCACGGCGAAAGAACTTTATAACTACGTTAAAAAATCCTTTTGCAGTAGGCCTAGCCCATTTGCAATAGAACATTCATTGTGTTCCGTAAAATTCTTAATTCCAATCCCTACAGAAGTTAAGTTAGTCTTATACCACGTGCAAAGAATGAAATTGAACGATACACAATCGTAACATAAGGCATCAGAATATTTAAGTATTACAAAAATTATGGAATTTATACATCACACAATTACCTTCTCTTGTCTAGCTGAACCATCAATTAAAACGAAAACGTCCTTTTGCCTTTCAAGAAAAATAATTATGCTTCCTGAAAAATGCTAACCATTATTTTGTGATTGCTACGCGAATTTTTATTTTGCATCGCTATTATGCTACACACTTTTTTCTGGACATTTCGAGTCCTGTTCACTGATGCAAATTATATCGGCACATATATAGGATTGCACGGTGATAAATTCACGACGTTTGCTGGACAATCCGTAAGCATTCGTGTTGAGTATGGTCATTGTCGCTAGTATGGCGTACGGTAACATCGCGGCTTTGGCACGGGACACTGGCGGAATAGGATGGGTAGTCAAGAATTGGACTGGCAATAGGTAGATGGTTGGTTGGGCGCCAGGGGTAAGGAACGTGGCTAGGGGAGATTGGATGGGATGCACTTAGGTGGGGTTCTGGGGTTAGATTTAGAAGGCTTAGGGTCGCCCTGGTTAGAGGCATCAATGAGGGGAGTAGGTGTTGCAGAATTAGGATTAAAAATATTGAGGCTGGTAAGACAGGTATTCTGTTCGTTTGGTAAGACCGGCAATCGGTTCATATTTTAGCAGTGCAATCGACCTACAGAACAAGTAGGCTGAACACTTTATAAATCAACTTAGCTTATGTTTTCACATACTCCTTGTTGATAATGCACAAAGTCAGTATATTCAATCTTACAAACTGGAAATTTAAATCAATTTTGCACATTTTTTTACAGTTTACCTGGAGGGAGGTGGATGGAAAACTTCTCTCAACTGTCTTCTTCAGGCTAAGTTTGAAGAAATTCGTTAGAGTTACATCCAACTTGCTGTTGTGTGGCTTTCTTGGCCTCATGATATTGGTTAGGTGGTTTCCACCCTCCCCGTGAGGCTGGCGTAGAGGTCTGCTCTCACGAGGTACTAACTTCAGGGGGTGGATGCCTGGATAGTCATAAGCTTGTATCTTTCTTGTGCAACTGGATCGCCAAGGATTCAGGACCTCTCAGATGCTTATCCCTTGTGGAATATGAAACAATTAACGTTAAACGCAGGAAAAATGAAACAGTCGTAAATGCGCCAAAATCGGGAAGTTTTCTCCGAGTCAATGCAATACTGTGTTTACATACGGTGGACTACGACGTTCCTTTCTTTATCATTAGTTACGTCTGCCAATATTGCCATACTCTTATTTCTCACTCCTTTGCGTGTCTCGCCTACTTAAACGGCATCACAATCCCTGCAAGGCATCCGATACACCCCCGTCTGGTGTTTTTGATCTTTTGTAGAGTATCCTCCTCCCTTGAGCATTCCTTTCCCCTAGTCTTGACTTCCTGCTTCTCTCCGAGTGTTAAAAGGTGCTTCTTAATAGAGTCCCCTTGCCTAAATAAGGTATCGAACCCCGATTTCTCAAAATTCTTTGGATCCTATCACTCTCCGTCCACATATGTCAGACTCACTCTTTTCTTGTCTACATTCATCTGTTCCATTTAGTCCTTCCATTCTGATGGCTTTCAATTTTGTTTATTCACCACACCGAATGGCAACCCCAAGTTGACAAACTTCCCTCTAGAGTATTCAAGATGTGCTTTGCTTCTCTTCGGCATGCGAGTTTTTCAAATCTCCCCGGAACTCATTGAGGGTGACCATTTCTAGAACTTTCTTTGGGCGTCCTGACTCAAAACAATTCCTTCTTGAAAGGTCCAGAAAAGGCAGCACACCTTCGTCACTATCTAGAACGTGAATGCAGGTCTGGCCTCCAGTTGTTCAAGGCAGTCAACACTCGGTAGACAAAACCGCTTGCTTTTTCAGAATAGCGAGGACGTCACCAACAATTCCTCTCCAAAATTTCAACTCAGGCAACTGGTCAACAACCAGAAGAGCAATGTGAACGAATAGCATGAATCTGCCATATGTGGAAGCAGCGAGTGATAGGATCCACAGAATTTTGAGAAATCAAGGGTTCGATTCCTTTTTAGCAAGAGGAATCGATTAAGAAGCACCTTTAACACCTAGAGAGAAATAAGAAGACTAGGGGGAAAGGAACGCTAACGGAGGATGATACTCTGCGAAGATCAAAAACACCAAAGAGGGGGTGTACCGGGTACCATGCAGAGATTGTGATGCCATTTATGTACGCTAGACATGCAAGGGAGTGAGAAAGAAATAGAGTAAGACAACATATGGCAGACCGTATAAATAATGAAGAGAAAGGTGTCGCAGTCCACCGCATGGAAACAAAGAATTGCATCTACTGGGAGAATACTCATACCCTACAGTAATTGTGCCAACTCGACGAGGGATAAGCATATTAAGAGGTTGGAACCCTTGACAATACAGGCGCACAAGATAGATAATTAAGAGCTTATGAATATCCAGGTCTCCTCTACCCCCAGAATTTAGTACCTCGTGATAGCAGACATCCATGCCAGCCTCACAGGAGACTGGAAACGACCTAACTAATATCAGAAGCCACGAAAGCCTTCTGTTTCGAAAGACAACAGCAAGTCGGATGTAGCCCAAAGCACATCCTTCTTAGCCTGAAGAAGAGCGTTGAGAGAAGTTTTTCCATCTACTTCCAACTGCCAAAAATTTGTGAAATTGACCTATTTCCGTGTTGTGAGAAGCCTTATTGGCTTTGTGCATTACCGATTTTTCTGAACTCTCACAGTATCACGTGTTTGCATACTCCTTGTTCCATACGTGTGGCTATCTTTCATCAATGAGATAAGACTTAACTCAAATTGCAAGATTTGACTTTCCCGGTAGGCCTGAAAGCATTCCTAAATGCACTTTCTTACTTTAACTTTGTCGATCAGAGGGGATAAAGACATTGAAAATGGGTAAGCGCAAGTTCCACTGACAGTTACTGTATATCGCTCACATAAAATACCATAACCCGGCCTACGATTACGAATGCAGTGCGTTGGGTTGACAGGCTACTTGTTGCTTTCAGTGTAGTACGTCATTCAGGTAGCATTATCTACATAGAGGTTCTCATCATTGGATGCAAGGTTTTGCACGTTCCATTTGTTTCTCTGAGGCTCTCACGTTTACGTTTGCGTCCATTTGGGTTTTCATATCGGTTTATCTCCTATCATTTGTCTGTCTGTAACTCCGTGGTGTTTGTTCTTTGGATTGATTTCCACTGATCAAACTGATCCTTTCCTTTCCCATTTGCCTTTCTGAAGCAAAAAGCTAGTTTATTATTATTTCTTGTCGCAAAACTGCCTGCAAAGTACATTATTGAGGAACGCATTGAACTGGTCCTGCTTTGTGGCATGGATGGAGTCAACTCTCAAACCTTCGCAGCAGTTAGTGACTAATTTCACCTCTGTCACCCCGATAAGGATAGGCCATGTGGTAACACGATCAATTTATTACAGAAATTCAAGGAGTTCAGTGGCTGATAACTGGCAAGCATGTGGCCGTCCACATTCGTCATTGGATAAGGGACATACACTTGCAGTGATTGAATCCGTTGAGGCAACACCTCGCGTATCTCAAAGAACCCTGGCCCCAACAGCTATTCACAGAATCCTTAACCCTTTTAGGTCCGAAAGATGATATATCGTCGTCGCAATTTCGCTACAAAAAAGCTCAAACAACGATATATCGTTCGCTCAGTTATACGCCCCATTAAAAAAATCCTATTGCGTACATCGGAGGCGTAACTCCGATTGAATTAGCCTAGGTATTTTGGAACGTGTATTAAATGTTTATTTCGGTTTATTTAATTCAAATCATCTATTTATTACCTTAAAATTGATGTTATTGTTGGCATCGTCGCCAAAATCGACGTGAAAATTGCGTTTGTTTGCTGAAAACAGTCCTTGGTTCAAACGATCGTATCTCCGGAACTACATAACGTACAGCTGCCATCTTGGGCGCGTTCGAGAGAGGGGATTCCCAATTTTCTAGCATGCGAAAAATGACATCAACTCCTATGTCACTGCCTGTATACCTCGAACGAGATGTGCCGTTTCCACGGCCCATGTTCAAACTCTTCCCGATAGCGAGCTATCGCGTGCGCTGATTGGTTCGTTCGCGGCACGTGACGTCACGCGAAGCGAGTCAAGGTCGTATCCATTGGCGCTAACAGGAGCGCGTTCGCTTGCGGGCAGCAGGTCATAATGGCCGCTGAGGACGAAATGGTAGTGAGCTTTCAGCTATCGTAAATATTGGGGGAATAAAGCAACTAAACTATTTTTACGGTAATAAAACATAATGATTTCGGAAGTAATAACAGGCGTTGTGAATAGGGATGTGCCAATTATCGGATTCATATCAGTATTGCCAGTTATCGGAGACAATCAGATATATCAGTACCGCAGATGTCCACCTCCGATGTGCCGATACACCGTATTGGATCAAATGTAAGCCGCACTTTTTTAGATATATACGGAAACAACGATAACTTTGCTAAATATTGACCAATTTTGATGTTCAAATACACAATTTTGTTCCTTTTTTCGCCAGCTTTCCAATGGTGCAAACTACAAGTCATTAGCTCTACTGGATCTGAACTTGCGTATTAATCCTTTAACGAGCGAGTTAAAAAAAAAATTGTCGTCGTGCACGGGGCGAGTTTTTTTTTTCGCGCCTATGCCGGAGTGAGGCACTAACGAAATATTTATTCTTGCGAAAAATATTGGGCACGATTATCTTAAAATTGCTACGTGCACGCAACAGATATTCATTACTGTGCACAGAAAAAATCAGATAAATTGCTTTAACAGTTTCGGAGAACCAAATTTTTAATTACGGGATGTAACGAACTAAAAATTGAAAAAACCCCGTGTTGAAAAAACTCGTCCGTAAGTCGGCGATAGTTAGGCTAAAAATCGTTGTTCCCACCTGATAAGCGGTAGTGTGACTGTTTATAGGCTCCTTTTCCATTTTAGTTGTGCATTGCAGCTGCTGTTTTTAATTTTTTTATGTTGTGAAACATTATCTTTCTCGAGAGTTTCAATAGCGAACACTGAACCCAAGTGCTCACGTGAAATCCGAAGCGCGCCATGGCGGCCATTGTGAAATCGCTCGTCAGCCAATGAGAGCGCGCCAAATCGGTCACGTGGTGCCAATTGGCCAATGAGGGAACGCTATCTTCAATTCCTTTGGAAATGCAGCTGGAGATAGCCAGAAACCGCTTCTTACATTCTACCCGATTGGCCAATGTCAAACGGCCATCGAGAAAATGTGTTGATAGGCCCGGATAGAGGGGAATTCCAGCTTTTCAATGAACCCAAGATGGCGGCGCCCAGTCAAATGCTTCGACCGCTACCGCTGGTCGAAAATGACCAAGTTTTTGCTTTTGAACTTCGGAAAAAAAGAACGAACACCACATTTTTGCAGTTTTAGTGAGACTACACTCAACTAAAGTGCTTTTTTTTTTTAAATTATAGACATCGGTAACAACGTTTTGTTTACAGAAATCGTTGCACAACATATCGGATAGCGAATTTAAGCTATTCTCATGTCGATATTTTGGCCGACAATTACATTTTTCGACCCGCACTTCTCCATAAGTTTCGACGTATATATACGTCGTTGCTCCAGTAGGGCCACATCGTTGCTGACGTATATATACGTTCATGCTGCTTAAAGGGTTAAAAACCATTTAACTTACAGTTTTAACAAACAAGGCTTGCAAATATATATGAAAAACTGCTGCTCACTGGTATTTTAGGACAATCAAAGTGCTCGTCTGTTCATTAATAATTAATAGCAACATTTTCGCATGTTTAGATTGTTACGTCTTTACAATTGTGCAGAAAATGTTTGGCTGCGTGCACTTTTTTGTGGGGTAGTCTAAGGTCTGGGGAAAATAGCTGCAGGGAAAAAAAGAGCTTTATATTTATTACACATTTTTTTTTTAATTTTCTATAATATTTGTATGAGGCTACGTTAAATATAAGTTTTTTTTCTTGTAGTACATCGGCAGCAGAAACTGTATCACACTTTCATTTTTTGCAAAATAATCATTATTCAGTTATATCGAGTGGATGTTATCATTCTGAGTACTGTAAGTTGAAACTTTCGTTAGCGCTGTTACATAGTCGAACTTTCGGATTTTTTTTAGTAAAGAAAACATAAGACGATGGTCCCAATTATATTTCTGTTTAATAATTTACAATATAATTATGATGTCTGCAAATTTTTATTCGCCAAGAACACATAGTTTTTTTAGTACAATTTATTTTCGTGAGACATGCAACTTGTTCATGGCAGCCATGTTGCGGCCATGGCCTTTCTCGGTCGAGAATTGAAAAAAGGCGTGGACCTAAAAGGGTTAAAGAGCAAGGTTACTATGGATTCATATCCGCCACACCACAGCATCTAAATGAGGAGGACTTTGACACAAGGCTCCAGTTCGTACAATGGGCTATTGATACCAGCGATGCTGATGAACATTTCTATGTCGCCTGGTAACGACTGACGAGGCCTACATTCACTTGCATGTACCCAACAAACAAGACACGCATGAATAGGCTATCACAAACCAATACTTCACAATTGAGAGTGTGAGTTTGTTCGGTCAGAGGTGATAGGACCTTCCTTCATTGATGGACCACTAAACACTGTGTGCGTGGTACTTGCAGCTGCTTCAGGATGAGATACAACCAGCCGTCGAGATGGTTTTCAGCAGGATGGGGCCCCACCCCACTTTGGACCAAATGTCAGACTGGTTGGATCAGACTTTCGGAGCCAGGTGAATTGGGAATTGGGAAAGGAGACCAGCGGAATGGCCCCCTAGGAGTCCCGACATAACACCACCCGACTATGGGTCTATCTCAAGGACAGACTTACCACAGCGCCACAATCCCTGGCAAACATTCAGGAGCTACAGCAGAGAATTGTTGACATCTGCCGAACAATAACACCAGCTATGACTGAGGGAGTTTGGCAAGATCTGCACCAACGTCTCAGGCATTGTGTAGCAGCGCAGGGGGACAGCACTTCGAGAACGTAAGTCTTGAATTCGAGTAATTTTGCATACCTTCATTGGTGAAGAGAAAACGGTTCTACCTTTATAATTCAAACCAGTTGATGAAGGCTTTGGAAATTCAGCGTTCAAGCTAGAGGATTTACGTTCACCATAGCTTAAGCAAGCTTATGTTAGGGCAACCAAGGCGCTGTACATGTCTATTAATTCACTTGATTTCCATTTCTTTGCTTTCCGTCGGTTTAGTTCCATGGTGCATTCTTGCAAACACCCCCCATCCCAGTTAAGGTTTGTCCGTTTTGTTTACAATGGTTTAGGTCTACAGTCTGTGCCATCGATTTCCACAAAGATTACGAAGTCTTATTTGGACCGGAGTTGTGTATGGTTTAGTCCTAACAAATTGTGCACACTCATATAGGCCAATTATCTCAGTACTTTACGAATCACCCTGTATACATCCACGATCGGACCAATCCAACTACAATTAGGTATGGAGGCATACCATCAACTCTGCCATGACTGCATTATTCTATCCCAAGGCCAACACGCGAGAAAGAATAAGCCAGCTAGAAGCATAATCAGCATTCATTACACCAAGATGTCACTTGTAATGGACCACACACAGCAAAATAACCTACGTTCGGCCCAGGCTGCATGATTATTTGCCATCAAGCTAGACTTTGTTAAAATTACTTCACCACACTACTTTTAAACTAACTCATGGGAAGCATTAGCCAGCCGGGTGTCATTTAATTCACTGCACAATAAACAATGCAAACTGCCCATTAAAAACTTAAGCCTAGAAAGTCGGATTACTTATAGAGCTGTTCCGATACCGGTACAAGTATCGGATCGGTGCAGATACCATGCTATCGGATCGGCACTTTACATTTTCAACTGATACTTGCAACAGATACTAAAAAAAATTTTTTTTCTGTGGTTGTGGATCTTTAGTTTTGTTTACCTCAAGCGCTAGCTTTGCCTTTTACTCACAACTGAATTATTATTTATATTTTTTTATGCAACAAGATAAACAACTAGAGCATACTACTTGCACGTACAAACTCAAAAGATTAATTTGTCGGCCTAAAAAGCTATTTGAATTGGTTTTATCTTTTGTTGTTCGTAACCAACCCTTCCGAATGTCAATCTAGTAGCAGTCGCCACTTGGCCAGTAGACCTTACAAGCCACTCGCGATTTCACAATTTCTACTCGCCACATACCAAATACGTCTTGTATGATGAAAGATTTCTCTAATGTATGCATTACCAAAATTGTGCAATTTTCTAAAACTCCAATATTAATGCAGAAAATCCAGTTATATAGCTCTATAAATCTGAGCATAACGCCACAAACGTCTCTAACTTATACGGTTCCAGAGATACCTCTTTTTTTAGTCGCATGCTCTGCAGCTAGTCGCTATTTTGGCGAGTAAGGCTAAATTCCAAGTCGCCAACTGTTGATTTCCACTCGCCAAATGGCGAGTGGCGACTGACATTGGGAAGGGTTGTTCGTAACTATCGGTATCGAAACAGTTTTGCCGATGCTTTGCATGCCAGCATCGGTATCAGATATAAAAAAGTGGTATCGGGACAGTCCTACTGACCAACAGCAAGCATGTCGTCTAGCATCGGTATCAGATATAAAAAAGTGGTATCGGGACAGTCCTACTGACCAACAGCAAGCATGTCGTCTAGCTGCATTTGACTCACGTCACTACGCAATAGGCTTAATGATGAAACTTCCCCGGTAAACAAGCTGCAGGAAGTGCACATAAATCCTTATCATCTAGCAGAGTTCGAAATATTTTTTTGACATTTGATAAGATTTAGCATTTTTTAAAGTTATGAAATTTACCTTGAAAGGTCGAAGATACTGCAATCAATATCGCGCACAATTTCATTAAAGAAGAGTTTCCATTGACGTTTGTAAGCCTGATGAAGATAGTGGGCGGGGTTTTAAATCTCTGTTGAACTAACTAGTAGAAAATTTGGTAGATATGGCCTAGTCCTGTTAGAATATCTTCGTTCTTGAAATTGTGCACAACTATGCAATTACTTTACTACGAAGACTTAGCATGTATGCATTGCCAGACTATGTAGTGAAAGGACAAACGAAGACATGTATAGGAAAAAAAATGATAGTACCCCATTAACTGGATTGTGTAACTCCTGCTTGTATCCTGGTGATAGCCTGAGGGAGAGAAAAAAATTGTTATCAAGGACTTTTTTTTTAAATACAGTAGGTTAAAGCATACTTGAATTTAGCCCGAACTTCACTTTATTGCAGAAACCACAGCAATTTTGTTGTACCTATAAAAAGGCGATATCAGCAGCTATTCAAACTGCAGTAGGCTAAAAAGGCTAACTAAATTTTATTGCCACTAAGGTTTTTCTAAAATGGCAGCATAGGCCTAGATTATAAGTTATAACACTGCCAAATGAAAGGAGCAGCCTAGAACACATTCCCACCCCCCACCTCCTTGCACTTTAGATAAGGTTTATGTTGTCTAGGTTCCACTAACTCTTGAAAAGGATAAAAAAATTCATTCTTTGAAATCTTACCTTCGCGGGGTATTTTCGCAGGTTTTAGCCAAAATGGCCAATCACCCCAGTGCCGGGGTGATTGGCCACCTAAGTAAAATGCAAACTGAAGGGTTGACTCCTGATAAAGTTAGGGAGGGGGAAATGTCCTATAAATTTTTTTAATGACTTAGTTTTGTGGGTGGCTGACCATAGCATCCCATGTCAGGCTGAAATGGGTAGAATTTGAACAAAAAGGTACAAAGGTAAGGATGCAATTGCAATCCTGACATTGCAATTTGCTTTATCAGCCAGTTCGAAACAATTAGTGCTAATTAGGATGACAATATTATTACCGGTAAGTTCAGGCCCTTTGAAAAATCTGGTCTCTTAAATAAGTTTTATAGCATATTTTCTATCCAGTTTTTGCATCTAGTGCAGTTTCACGGTAGCCCAGATTTTAGGCCTATTGGTTAGCTAAAAATCCAACACATCCTGTTCCTCCTAACCCAGTGGTAGCAACGGTAAATCGGATTTGAATTTTGGAATTTGGTTAATTGAATCTAAAAATAACCCACTAAATGAGTGTAGATTCATCACTAACTTATCCGATGACAATGCAAAACTGAATCTGATGTTGCTACCGTATCCACCACACGCCGCCAAAGAATGGAATCGACCGGCCAATCTACCCAATGCACAGAAGCGTACACTGCCTGGCAACGCAATTCCTACGTACTGGGACTAGGCCAACACAAACCAACTCCACTGAAACAGAACACCAACTATTTTTTTTTAAATCGCCAAGCTTTAAAATATTGATGGAAATGTGTGGTATTGGTGGGTAGAAAATGCTGCAGAATTTTTGAAGGTAGCGAAGTTAGTTCGGCAAGATTTTGCGTGCCTACTACATCAGTTCAGAAGGACAGTGCGTTTTCGTGTGCTTTTCATCAGACAACTTTACATTCTAAAGAGACAATTTTACATTCTGAATGCCAGACTTTTTGGTAGATTTTTCACATACGATATCCGCAAAAAACTGAGCAACGTTATTGAAAAACCGTTTGAAAACGTTAAAAATGTTGCCGAATCCGAAAGATCTGGCTCCATATTCGGATTCAGTCGATACCTATAGATTTCACTCCTGGGCCTGTCAAAAGTGGCACAATCCAAGGCTCCGTGCTTGGACCCCTTTTCCTTCTACAGTGAAGTCTCTTAACGAGTCAACGGGGAGGGGGGAAAATTAAGGCTTAATGGCGCGTCGACAGACAGGTCATTAGCGCCAACTTCAGTCACAGTACAGTGGTCCGGGTTGCCTAAATTAAGGATGCACCGATGTGCTCAAATACCGATTCCGATTAATAAAAATAATCGGCCGATGTCCAATTCCGATATTTCAAGGTCTGATGTTTAAAAAAGTAAAGTGAAACTACATTAAGTTTTTCATGGAGTCAAAAATAATTAAGTGGCTTTCACAAATAAAATTTAAAATTTCTGCAGGACTAAAATTTAGCACCCAGAAGTTAATTATAGGCTCACCTGTGGCGAAATGATTTATTAAAACTGGATATCCGATGTTTTGACATCTGCTGCCTAAAACTGATCCAATGCTCCAATGACCGATGTAGCCAAAAATGGCAGATTTCCGGTGCCAACATCGGTGCACCTCTAGTTGCCACTGCTCCACACGTTACATAGATATTAGGACTATACAAACCCCAAATCTAAATCTTGTCATACATCTGTACCTCCGGCAAAAATTGAAACACTCCGGACAGGAGCGCAATGTCTCACGCAAGATGGAAACGGCGACGAATGTCATGTAACCAGATGGTGACAATCAGCAAGTAAGTGTCAAACCGTAAGTGATCCAAACTCAATTAATTTGTGGTTGTAAAAGAGATAAAGTCCAGTTGTCCCCGGAAGACAAAAACCACAATGCTTACAACTTACGAGGCAGAAATTTAATTTTCGGAAATTGATTGCAAATGCACGATTTCCTTGGTCACCTAAAAACATGAGAGATGAGCATCTGGAAATCAACCATACCCTTCCACCTGTTTCATACTTACAATAAATACAGATAATGAATAAAAATACAAGGACAGAAATGGGCTTATGCTGTGTGGGCTGCCATGACGGATGCTTTGCACTGGTCCACTGATCTTTACAATTAGCTTTTCGTCCACCACAAAAAATTTTTATAGTTTATTTATTGGTTAAGTTTTCAAATACTTCACGCCGCTTTTCCATGTGATTAAAATGTTTCACAATGTTCATCACCCTCTCTTTGTTGACTGTAATAGTGTACGACTCCATCTGCATTCTGATCTTTTCAACAGACTCACGATACAACATCTTGGTTTCTGCCACATCAACAACATGGTTCATTGGTGGTTAGAACCACCAATATGCTGTATCTAAACACACGGACGATACGAACAGACACAGTCACTTAGTGTGGGCGCCGCGAATCCCGCGGATCGTTAAATCAACTCCCAATGCAACGCCGATTTCACTCAGTCGAAACCGACACATAAATACGCCGAATCCTACAAGTAGCTTGCCCGCGGATTCTCAAATTTGCCGCAAAATCCCGTATTAAAAGTAAATTTTATAACATTTAATAATATTAATAAGCAATATTTATTTGTTGGTAGCACTAACGAAGTATTTATTCTTGCGAAAAATGTTGGCCACGCAGATCTTAAACCAAAGTGGTTTTAATCCAAGCTTAAACTTGCTACGTGCACGCAACAGATATTCGTTAAGGTGCACACAAAAAATCAGATAAATGGCTTTATCCTAACAGTTCTTGGAGAACGATTTTATAAAATTATGGAAGGCAAGATTTAAAATTAAAATTGCCGATGTGAAAAAACGCGTCCGAAAGTCAGCATTAGTTAGGCTACAAAACGTTGTTCCCACCTGATAAGCGACAGGTGTGAAGGTTTATAGGCTCATTTACCGTTTCAGTTTTGCATCGTAACTGTTTTTACTTTTTAATGTAGTGAAACTTCATCTTTCTCGTAATTTTCAACGACTAACTGAACAGCGCTCACGTGAAATCTGAAAACGCGCTATGGCGGCCATTGTGAAATCGCTCGTCAGCCAATGAGAGCGCGCCAAATCGGTCACATGGTACCAACTGGCCAATGAGGGAACGCAATCTTCAATTGTTGGAAAGGTAGCTTGAGACAGCCAGCAATGGCCTCTTATACTCCGTCTGATTGGCCAATGCCAAATAGGCATCGAGAAAATATGTTGAGAGGCCTGGATAGAGGGGAATTCCAGCTTTTCAACGAATCCAAGATGGCGGCGCCCAGTCAATTGGTTCGATAGCTACCGCTGATCGAAAATGACCAATTTTCTGCTTCTAACTTCGGAAAAAAATGAATGAGCACGACATTTTTAGTTTTCAGCGAGTCTACACTCAAGTAAAGTGCGTTTTGTAAAATTATACTCGTCGGTAACAATATTTTGTTTGCAGAAATCGATGCACAACATATCGGATAGCGAATTTCCGCGATTCTCATGTCGATATTTTGGCCGGAAATTTAATTTTTCGACCGGCACTTACCCTTAAAAGCTACCGACGTGTACACATCATTGCCGACGTACTATCTACGTTCATACTGCTTAAAAGGTTAATGTTTTTTTTTGTCTACCCTACTAGGTAATCTTGTTTTACAGTTGTAGGCTATTAGGATAAAATAGCCTCAATTATTATTAATCCTTAGTTTTATTTGAAGTGTGCTAGGCGATTGTGGAAAATTTTATTCTGCAACAATCTAGAAAGTAGCGTACATATTGCTTAACGAATTTTAAATTCTGAAAAGTATAGCTTGACAATTTTGAATTTCATAAGGGCACTTGAAAAAAAATAAAGTTGGTTCTCGGGTCTTTTTTTTTTTAATTCTGTGCTGACATTTTTTTTGTCCCAATTTTTCATTATATTGCTTTCATTTTAGGGAATTATTATTTATTGTGGTAAAGTAAAGAACACTGCCTCATAATTCTTCTTACCGCATCTCTATAAAATTATTTAATGACAAGATTGGTAATTTATGTCATGGTTAACTAAGACAATTTTTTACCTGAAACTTATTTTCGCTGCATCATTTTTTATTCGTTTAAAAATTTGGTGCGACAGGCCTGAGAATCAACTAGCCAATCTTTTTTAATTGCCTAAACGTTCATTTTTTCCCCTCGTAATGCTGTTGAAAAATGATTTCGGGCAGCGGATAATGCCGCTAAAAACTGAGTTTTGACCCACTGAAAATTGGGTTTTACCCCTAAAAGCAGCTTTTACTTATCCTAAAATACTTACCTGTATTTTATTTATACTTTCCAAGTTTGGAAATGCCTTTCGTCCCAACCTTTAATTTAAACGCACTCCGGGCCCTTGCAATGGCACTCCCTGGGGCGCATGACCGCCGTCAGGCGGCGCCCCTTTCTCGCTACTTGTCACAGTTTGTTTCACTAATCCCTAAGGACCATTCGACGCGGAAGGGTTCTTACAGGTAAGTATTTTAGGATAAGTAAAAACTACTTTTAGGGGTAAAACCCCGTTTTTACTATCCTAAAATACTTACCTGTATTTTATTTATGCTGACTTTGTCCTACCCCCTGCGAATTGCAAGTCCCTCATACTAGACTTCATAAAAGCTCAACTTCAGTGTGCTGTATACGTAACCTGCTTCTCAGTTCTGCCTTAATCCTCACCACTCGCCCGCTGCTACAAGGGGTTGTCATCGGTGGTGCAAGCCGGCAGTCTCAAACACCTCATCCTACTGCTTTATTTTGCTACTGACCATTCTTCCACCCACGGTGCACCCAACAAATGCCAGCGAAGCTGCCATCACTCGTAAGTAGGGATCGACCGGAGCCGGTACCGGAGCTGAGTACCGGCCGGTACTAGCGGTACCGGCACCAGTACAGGTGCCAACGTCTACAATCGAGTCGGTACTAGCACCGGCCAAAATTTGGTCAATTCTTAACGATGTGCTTCTATTATTTATTTATTCAAATACATAAACCTTTATTCAAGTACTTAAAGAACTTTTATTTACTATCTTATTTACCTTTAGTTATTTAAATAATTCGGATGACTGTAAAACGTTAGTAGCGTAACTTGACTGCACCATCCGTTGCTAGAATACTATGTTTTGGAGCTCAGGAACAAGGGTCATCACCGGTCAGCAGTAAAAATGTGCAAATCAAAAATCCAGCATAGTGATCCTGGGGTTGATGATCTTAAATTTTTTTTCAAAATTCATTGTATTTATAAAATTATAAAAATTATAATTAATTTAAGACACAAAAATGAAAGTTTTAATTATTCACTGCTGTGCTTGCTTGGCTCTAGCAGATATCGGTAGGGTGCTCTAACCGCTGACAACTAGGAAAAAGTAACCGATAATAGGCCATAAAAGAAAAAAAATTGTAAATATAAATTAAATTGTTTTTCTTTAAATATTTATTACAAAGAATTCAAAGAGTTACTTTGTTAGTGTAACAATATATATTTACTCTTATTGTGTATTTATAGGCGTCAAACTCTAGCCTGCATATTACTGGTAGTAGGTGCACCTTTTAGTTACCAACTTTAAGAGCCATTTGTCAACATCCGTTTTTCCTTTGCCGTCGTTTATTATCCAAGCAACTTTGAGTTTAAGCTAGTTTCAAACGTGTCTGAATGAGTTTTAGGAGCTGCCAATCATAGATATTTATTTTTAAAAGTTAATTCATGGAAATTCAAGAATATGAAATGGAAACTTACTCACTTAATCTAAGCCTTTTTCTGTGTTGGTAGTGGGCCAGAAATATTGATGATTGGGAGTGGTTTTAAACCATTCGTTCGTAAGTTGTGTGACGTTTGGAAATGTTATGAATTATGGAGGGGGGATTATAATTGTTCATTGCCCTTAACCACTTTTTTACTTGACCATATTTTGAATTAATAGGATATAGGTATTTTTGGTGGGTGGGGTGGTTCTGGAGCCCTCTCCAATTTGACAGTTGATTTGAAATTTAGTGCGAGTATGATACTTCAATAAATATGCCCAACATTTTTTTTTTTATCTCTGCTTACATTAGGTAGTCACAAGTACTGATACTGATCAGACCAGTTTTCAGAGGTATGAAAATCAGTTTAAGAAGATTACTACAATGCTGACAAATGGCAACAGCTCTCCTTATCTTTAATCTGTTAGCTTTTTTTTTTTTTTTTTTCACAATAAATCATGGTTCCATACGGTCATTTTTATTTTGGAACCGGCACCGGTACCGGTACCGGCAGGTGCCAAAAGCTCCAAGGACCGGCACCGGCAGCACCGGTAAATTTTGGCTCCGGTCGATCCCTACTCGTAAGTATCCAGGGCTTATCTGTCCCAGACACTGCCGAAAACTTGGAACACCAAAGAGGCCCTTGAGACCTCGTCCTCCATGTAAACCTAACTCCACTGATGGGGACCATAACTTCCCCATCTAGCTAGGGAGAAAGCGCTGCTACTAAATAGGGGAAGGAGCCTTCTCAGGGTTCAAAATCGTTACCCTCTTCTCAGGGTTCAAAATCGTTACCCTGGAGCCCCGGGGCTGTAATGCCACTCGTGACCAGTGACATGCCCACCAGAACAATCCCTTTCTTGTGCTAACGCCGTCAATCCACTTCGTCGTGCTGCCAGAGTTCCTAATTGCATTGAGAGGTGAGGGTCCACACACCCTCACAAGTCTACCCTTAGGTCACACAACCTGGGTGTCCCATGCCACCTCTTCACCTGAAGATCTCTTATACATGCGCAACACAAACAAGCATTAGGGAGTGGCAAGCTAACCCCCACCTGTCAAATTTGACAAATCTTCACAACCCACTGTGGTAAAAAGACCCATCCGTGTTAGCAATGGATTCTGAGGAGTGTCTACCTCGCCCCTATCCTGGGGGCAGGTAGGAGTCCAACACCACCTGAAGGTACCCGAGCCGCCGTATTGGTCGGTTATAGTCCGCATCACGGACTTAAGTTGACACACCTCAGTAATGGTTGCCGCGTCAAGTGCCTCCCCAAAATCATAGTATGACGAAAAAGGCACGGTGGGGGCCAACGTCACGAGGAATACCCGACTGCTACCAACAAAGAACGCACACTGGTTCACTGGGTCGAAATGTATTGACAAAACTTGAAACTAAGTGGCGAGAGCAAGAATTCGTTTCATAAAATTATTCCTCAAAAAGGAAAAAGGCCACTGGGCAATACACTGCTCACCAACCGGGAACTCACAGACCGGTCGGCTAATAACCAATAATTTTCAAGTCACTTAAGTTAACAGTGTACCACTCCCTGCACGCAGCATTTAGCTTCGTGTATAAACATCCCCTTAGAGATAATATCTCACTAGGAAATAGACTGACCGCAGTGAGCCGAGGTTTACATAAGAGCAACTAATAACTAACCTGAGTGGTAAGGTACAAGTGCCATGATCGGCGTCTCAGAATTCATCACGTATGGATCCTCCAAGTACTTCACACAACAATATAAACGACTGAGAAACTCTCAGATAATTTCCTAAGGCCAACGTACCAACAGTCCAGGGCAGTAACACTACTGTATCTCCTAAAACAAAAGCACACAGGTGTTGCACCATGAACGCAGCTGAAGGTGGTCCAAGTAGCCACGAAGACCGACCTTCACAGCAATCGTTACCACCACTTCACACTACTCACTGTCACCGTAGTGTCCGCCGGCAATGTCACCAGGCATCAGCAGTGCCAATGCACCCGCCTGGAGTGTCATCTGCATGTGACCCAAGTGTGATGCCGGGCAGCCCCAAAGCGTGCTCTCTCGGCCGGCTCTCGGGATGTAAGCGACTGCACCGGCCAATATAATAGAGGTGACTGGCTTTAGCATCACAGCACTCTTGACTGACTTTGCGCAGATTTATTAATCGACTGGAAAGGTAGCCGTGATACGACATCGACTTGCTAAACACAGCTCCTACTCCAAAATTCGATGGGTAGATAGAGAGCAGCCGCCATCTTTCCATCCCTGCCATAATGCGATTCGAGAGTAGCCTACTGCGCGTCAAATAACCCTCGAATCACTGTTACATTTTCCAAAATCAAAAACTTCTAATCATTAACCCCATCCTGCAAAACTGAGGTACAAACACGCAATGCTAACTTATGTCAGTCGCCAATCATAACTGAACCCCAGACATCAATCAGCCGACACAGATGGTGCCAATTTACCAGGCTGTACACCCATGTACTGGCTGGCCATACTGCATTAAAGCCACCAAGAGGAATTTTACAATAAAATCATGCTATGACCAGGAGACTGTAATTTTAAATCTACGGCCAAAGTCTTTACGGCTTAAAC
The DNA here is from genome assembly GCA_023313725.1 of Lithobius niger. Classification (NCBI taxonomy): domain Eukaryota; kingdom Metazoa; phylum Arthropoda; class Chilopoda; order Lithobiomorpha; family Lithobiidae; genus Lithobius; species Lithobius niger. Next base: position 638 of record JAHWFP010212098.1, on the reverse strand, counting down.
TTCCTATGGTAAAGTGATAAAGCAAATTTTCGGTTGATCACAATAAGTGCAAGAACCTCCGTCTCCGGCCTGTCAACATTCAGAATACAGGGAGACCACTCGGCCACAGGGTACCCATATGAGGTTCGCCAACGTGTTAATCTAGAAAACTAATTAAAACAGTGGCGAGTGCTATAATGATGGGCTCCAAAGACAATTTTGGGTTCAGAATAAAGCGATTCAAATCGGCAATTTTTAAAACAATTATTCGTCCCCAATCACTTACCTCGCCAAAATTTCAATCATGAAAAAGGGAATATGAAAATATGTGGCAAGGGCAATAATAAGCTCTTTTTAAGACTTATAAAGATAAGAATACAACGACTAAAATGTGGCAATGTTACACAATACCTCAATCGCCAATTAAATTCTCCTTAAGGCGAGTTTATCCCACCTTACTACGAACCTCGAATTGTATCGATCCAATCGTCGAAATATACTTCTTGGATGTAGGCTTGTCCACCTTCGAGGAGCAGTGGACGCCATCAACGTAACTGCAAACCAACTCGCAAAAACCAAACGTCAACTTTTACTTCCAATCCGTACACCATGATCACGCCGACTGAAGTGATATTTCTCGACACCCCCCCCCCCCCCCC
>JAHWFP010212096.1:0-17614 GCA_023313725.1 Lithobius niger | reverse complement strand
GACTAGAATGATGATGAAAAATTTAGCCCCGAAATTTGGAGAGTGTGTAGCCTATATTATACACTATATTATTCTTACAACAATTTTGAAAGTTGGGATATGGTTTTGATTTTATTTACGAGTCTAATGGTTGAATACAGCAGTAAGGTTTCAAGTGGACTAAACAGTACAGGAACACGGCGGTATGTGAAACCTTACACGAAAGTTTATTTGTGTTACTTTGCTGTTTTGACTTCGGGTCAGTTAAACCTTACCTTAAACATCGAACGAGCTCGTTTTTGTTTTCTAATTCGTGATACTTTGACGTACCAAGCTGGTAGTCAGCACTGGTTGCAAAAGGCAACGAATTTCGCTCGCTTCGCTCGCTCATTCAGTGCAAGTCTTTCTTTTGGAAGTTGTTTTCTTTTGATTGTTGGATGGCAAGCCAAATGGGCAACGGACTCTTGAGCTTTAAATAAGGAGAATTGACGTGAAAGCATAATATAAATCGATTCGTAATAAGGATAATGCTTCCTCTTCGTGCGCGGGTAAATTGTTGGCTCACCAGCATTGTTAGCATTTGCTTATGCTTTCCGTCTGGCGTTTGCTGATTGGCATTTTTGCATAAAAACAATGTTTAAAACAATGTATAACAATAAAACAGATCGTTCAGGGCCCTGTAACTCCGGAATGGATTGACCTATTGAAATTTCTGTTTCTGTAAAGGGCATATCTCCGTAAGTAGATCTTTCAAATGAACTAAAAACCAGCTTTCTAGGACAAATGGTTTAGTCTGTAGAGACCATTGTATAAACGTGTCCAAAGAAGATGTCCAAGCCAAAAAAATTAAACTCATGAATCCAGCTAAAGTCCAGATCTCCGATGTGACAAATCGGAAATTTATAAAAGTTTGTACGCATGTTCACCAAGTCTAACAAAGCTAATGTACTAAATTTGAATGAAAAAAAACAAGGTGCTACAGCGACTATCTAGTCGCATTGGTCTTCTGTACAGTTCGTCCACTTCCAATGTTGAGGCGCACACCTCTATCATGCACTACAACAGCTATCTCTATTATATAATCTAAAAACAGTAACCATCAGAATTGCCCGTTACAAATATGTTAGCTTTTAAGCTTATTTTACGTTTTAGGCATAATTGTCAGCGTTTAGGCCTAATTTACGACTTTAATTTCGTAAGTAGCAACTATCGGAGATTTGGATTGTATACAGCAAGCCTATTCATTTTTGCAACTCGGTATGCCTCCGCGCACACAGTTACAGTGTTACAACGTAATGCGCAACGTAGCCTAATATAGATCAGTGGTAGTAAGGAAGGGACAGGAGAAAATGCAGCAGCGACTCGTAGCAACGATTGACGTTGCCATGGTAACGTGATTTTAGATCTAGTTTTCATTTTTTAGGCCTAATTTTTTAACGGCAGTTTTGGTTTCGTAAGTAGCAGATAGGCCTAATGGATTGGTTCGATCGTAAGCCTATTCATTCATGCAACAATGCGACAAGACTCTTTTAAACGAAGCTAAAATGTTTTTGTTTTTACGGCTGCGTTAACACAAATCTTTAGCATTTCAATTCGACGATGAAATGTTATTATTTAATTTAGTTACATCGAAGAAGTCTATTAGCTATAAGGAGGCAACGATGTTTTAATTTGCCATTTTATTTTACTAACTTTTGACACTGAATGGAACGTTGTAAACAGTGGTCGTCAATTTCTGGTACCGTTGCGAAGTTGAAAAAAGCGACGGACGGACGGACGGACAAAGTCGTTGCAATAGTCTTCTCAGCCGGTACGGCTGTACAGAAGACTAAAACCGCGGAGAAATTAAGCATCGTAATTTTAGCTTTAACATGGGAGACCGAGGTCAAACCTTACAGTAAAGGCTACCGCCTTTACTAATATTTTCAGGTTTCTCCTGAGTGGAAGCTGGTGGTGTGTCGCGCCAAATTAGGCAACAAACATCACAACAAACATCACATCAATTTAATTGTCGAGGTAGCGCGACGTCATAGTGTCAGTGTCTTATATCTTGAAGCATAGTTGAGCACATTTCAGGTACTTGGGGAAAAATAATAATGCGGTACAAAAGCTTAAATTGTGTTGAAATCGAGAGCAATGACCCACCTAACAAAAATTAACTCGTTTAGGAATGCCAGCTAAGCTGCTTTCAATGCATTTTTTGACCCTCTATAACGTTGAAAATGTGTTGCTAGTCCGCTCATCCCCATGTTTAATCCCATAGGGTGATTATTCATCTATACCGAGATAATGGGAAGGCTTCCAGCTATGAAATTGAATGAATGGGTGCAGTACAATACGAACTGCATGCCTTTTTATGGTTTGAAGCCTAGGGGTGTAACGCGGATGGCGTGGGAGGGCGCGTAAGTACGAAAATATTGTTATAACCATTGTTACTATTGTCGGCATCGTCTCTCATTGGACGGCCAAAGTTCGGACAATGAGAACGTGTATACTTACGTGCGTGCCTAGACACACACTAGTGTATCACGATAAATCTAAACAACGTTGCCAAAGAAATTGTATTCACGTCCAATTCACGAAAAATAAACCAACTGTAAAAACAAATCAAAATAAACAAAGCCAAAAACTGGTAAAGAGGCCACCAAGTTGAGAGTTGTTCGGCCCTTCAAAGGAGTGATATCAACACACCAAAACTAACTACGTAAAACAAATTACAACAAAATTAAAACCAAACCAAAAAGTGGCAAAGTATTGCAAAGTGTTGAAAACCAATTTCTTGTTGACGTGGCACTTTATTACAAATCTGCACGGTAGTGGATTGAGTAAATACACAATTTAAAAAAAAGGTGTGATATCATTTAAAAAAACCAAAACTGGTAAAAGGGGCCGCCAAGTTCCGAATGGTTAGGCCTTTCAAAGGAGTGATACCAACACACCAAAACATTCGCCAACTTAATCGCACCGAATAATACTTTGGACGTTAAATGAAAACTTGAACATTGTTCTAGTTTTCATTTACCTTCGAACTATTAAGCGGTACGATTAACTTGGCGAATGTGTTGGTGTGTTGATATCACTCCTTTGAAGGGCCGAACCATTAGGAACTTGGCTGCCCCTTTTAGTAGTTTTGGTTTTTGATATGATCTTCGTTACTGGGCATACTGTATATTTGACGACTGAATCATTGTGTGAGGGATTGGGTTTCCTCCTGCGAATAAGCTTCCTTTGTTTTTTTGTTTTTTGACAAGTTCTTTTTAGTGTTTTCTCCCGAGTATAAGACTTTTACAACTTCAAGCGTTTCCATACTTCATCCGTACATATCTCTATAGCTTCTGTCTGTTTTATCTAGGTGTTGTAGAACTTACAGTTCCTTCAAGTTTCTTTGGCATATGACACATTTGTGTTTGTCAAAAACCTCATCTTTGTCGTGCAGCCGCACTCCACCTGTTCACACACCACTGACACCAGGTTCATCCGTGGTAAAATGACTGTCGTTTAGTTTCAGTCAAACCTGAAACAACAAAACAGAGCAGACTTGTGTAATAACAGATCCTAAACAAATTCTACATGAGAACATTCAAGTACGTATTACGTCCCTAGGCTATAGAAAAATTGTCATCAAAAGGCATCAGTTCGAGGTAGATAATTTTTATTACCCGTTTCAGAAAGCACATAATTATCAGACTTTTCAAGTTAGCCTAGTTAAATCCATTTTACTGCCAGTGTCCGTATCGGTCAAGGTGGTATAGTAGTGATCTGAATACGGACTGGTTCGCTGGCTCGAATCCGGGTCACGTCACTTATATCCAGAATTTATAGGGTTGGGGAGGAGAATTTGTGACTGAGACCTCCTACTGAAACGTCTTAGATTCATTCCTATTAGGTCTAAGTTTATAGAGAGCGCCATGAGTTTTATGTGGGAATTTCTACTTACTTTTCAGCCTAAAATTAGACTAAACTAAACGAAACTAGCTTGTATTTAATTATTCAGTATTCAGTTTAGCTTAGTTGTAGTTTAGTTTACTTTAGAATTGGGCTGAAAAATGAGCAGATATTACCAGATGGAACGTGTGGCGCCCTCTGAAAACTCGGACGGAACTAACAGGAAGGAATGTAACACGTTTCAAAAGGGATTTTTTTAGCGTTACAAATTCTTCTCCCCAACCCTATAAATTCTTGCTTGCATGAACCTTAAATGCATAAAGGTGGCTTACTGTGCCATGTTAATTCTAGTATGAATTCGCTGATGGCTTATTTCCACTTGACTACACACACATGACACATGTGAAGGTTAAGTTTCTTCGCAAAACATCATTATGGCCTTTCGTGCTGAATATTTCCGATTACTAATATCATTTCAATCGGACCAACGGTTTTAGAAGGTTTTAGCAAATTAAAAAAAAAATTAATGTTTTTTACAGCATGCGCATAACCCCCATTTTTCAAATGGTAACTAAAAATATTTTGCAGCACTTTTCCAAATGCGCTTGTCCTGAAATTCCTAAAAATTTATAGAAATTCTGAAATTAGTCGCATTTAAAAAAAGGAGTTACTATCATTTTTGTACCACCACCGGCTTATAAAAACGGTGATACGTGATAAAGCGCTAGCGCTGTATTGTTCGCGAAATTCGGGAGAATGCTTCTGCATGGATCTTGGCAGGTAGTCAAGCAACGTGCTTATACCGATTTCGCTTTAGTAAATTCAAGCGTCCAGGCCGGACTGGGGGCGGGCCAACCAGTGCCAATCGGGGCCAGTGCTAGTCTGACCGGCCCGCTTTCACGTTGGTTAATTCCACGGCTCGCTGATCACGATTTACAGCACCGCCACGTGTCGGTTTGTGGCAGTTGACACTTTCCACTTTCTGCCGCTACATTGCAGCACCATTCATAAACCGTTCTGATTTAAGCGGCGCCGGCCGGCTCCGTCCTAATTTGATTTCACGTTAGTTAATAAAGCGGTCTTGGCAACGTGCCTGGCCCGGCCAGGCTCACACTATTGGTGTGAGCCGGGCCGGCTCTCGAAATACCGGTCCGGCCTAGGCCGACCCGATTTTGCATTGGTTAATAAAACGGTGCCCAGCCCTCCTTGGTACGGCCAGGGCCACTTGAATTTACCAATGCGAAATCGGTATTAGCCAGTCAGCTAACCATGCACTGCTCAGTCAGCCACCACTACCCGCCATAGCCACTCGTTAAGCGGTTACTGCTATCGCTAAAGGTTAGGCCTACTTGTTTTGAATGGTAAATCCCACTGAATCAATTGTACGGCACATTTTACAAATTAAATTAATGCTACATTTTAAAAGTTTTTTTTTAACGAACTAATCCTTGAATAATGCCAAAAGATACTGAGTTCAATAAGGACTGGCTGCATTAGAGAGACCCAACAACAACAGATGTTCATAACGTGACGTTTGGTGTGAGGGAATAAAAAACGACCTCCTATAGTGCCCGATGTACTGTGTGTATAGTTGAAATTTTTTGGGGAAAATTCGAATCAATGTCCTGAAAATGTCCTGAAATTTGGTTCAATATGATGTTCTAATTATTTTATGCACTGACTTCTACCACTGCGAATGTCTACCCACTATAATTTAGTAAAATATTGGTCCAATGCCACCAATCTAAAACGAATAGCTCAGGCCCTAAAAGATTTTACGGGGATATAGACTGGATACAGAACTACTGCCCAATATTACTCTTGTTTACGAACTTAAATCCACAAAAAGAATGTAGATGGCATGTGGTAATTATCTTGAAATGAATTGGCCGGTGACTTCAAAATTATAGTAGATATGGACAAGCAAATACAGCACACAGTGGCACACAGGTAGAAGCAGGGGGCGGCATTGCCCATGCCCTATTTGGAAAATATGCCCTTTTTGAAAAAAAAATTGCCCAATTTTGTTTTTCTGCACAGATAAGCAGCGAGGAGAAAGGGTCTATAAGAGGCCTGAAAAAGGGCAAAAAGAAGGCCAGGAAGGCCAAAAAAGGGGCGGAAAAGGGGAAAAAAAGGTGTCACAGGCTAAATAGAAAAAGAAGTCTCAAGTGAAAAAACCTCAGTGTGCCCTTTAACCGAAAGTTGCCCCGGGCCTCTCAGATATCTGTGCACACTGCCGCAGCACAGGTTGAAAAGCTCAATTGTTTTGCTTTACACCAGACATGGGTTGGGTCTAATTCAACCCATTATGCCCTCTGATTGACCCACTGACTCCAAGTCGACTACCTGACCTATTTTTATCCAACGACAAAATCACAAACACTGACCCATCTTGAACCCCCGAAGCATCTGTCGGTACTAGCTATTTATCTGATACACCCAGCCAACCACACATATTCAGTCGATCATAGTCACGATGGATTAGAACATTCATGTCGCAAATTGTATCGTTGTCCAATGTCCATCTACAATTCCATTGGCCAAATACGAAAGTCAAAAGCGACTTGCTTACACTTGCAGGTGAGGGTGTTGAGAATTGTTTTGTAGTTTTAATTTAATAATGTCATTATTACTTTGTTGTAACAGTGCACTAATTTGCTATGACATGTATTATTGTTGTACTTCTTTGTGGTTGGTAAAAAATGGCTGATAAGGTATTAGCAACCAAATTCGTTGTCGGCCTCGATTTTCTTCATGGTGCCGAAACCCGGGAACAGTAATCGAGGTAAATTACTCTGTGTATCAAACAAGACTTTGGTAGTTTCTGTGAAGCAGTAGGACTGACTGCAAGTGTTACCCAAGTTGAATCATTGGTCGTAAGTGAGTTGGCCAATTTCGTAACATTAAATTTCCTCATCCCTTCCAAATTTGCTAAGCCTAACGTACTCTCTATTGTCTAGAAGGGACACTGTTGAACTCGAAAGTCTCCGTGAGCTAGTAGACAACTGTCTCGCGAGAATAAGAAGTCTAGAAGCGTTAGGGATTGATATGTCAGTGCAAGGTACCCTTCTATGTCACGTGATACTCAGAGCAGTACCTTAAAAAATTCACCTGCGGTGGCGAGAAAGTCTAACCGCTGGTCAACAGATGGATGATCTGAATGAGCTTATGAACTTTTTGTTGAAGCAAGTTGAAAATTTTGAATTAACAGCTGACGTGCCTTCTGAACGACCTTTGTCTAAAACTGTTCAAAAAGTTCAAAAATTGCCAGGATTTTCTCAAGAGCAAGGAGTTGCTACAACCTCTGCACTGAAGTTAGAAGTTGAAGCGGGACTAGAACAAAACAAAATGAGCTGTTTTTTCTGCGAAAATCATTCGCATAGAGCCCACGAATGTCCTGACTACGTAGAAGTGAACGCTCGGAAACAACGAATTCGCCAACTTGGACGCTGCTATGTATGTTTAAAAGGAAAACATACCACTCAGGTTTGTTGGCAACGCAATCGATGCAGGAAATGCTGTGGCAGGTATTATCATTTATTATGTGAAGCTCATTTTAGGTCTAATGAACAGAGACAACCTGTTCTAGAATCGGCAGTTACAGTTGCAGGAGCCCAGATACGAGTTGAAGCTTCCAAACCTGGTACAGTTCTTCTTCAGACTGCAACTAGTCTAGTGCGATCTCCATCAACTCAGCTGCTTGCAAAGTGCCTTTTTGACGGTGATAGCCAAAAGACATTTGTGAGGACTACCCTTGTTAATCAGTTGAATGTTAAACCACAAGGCAAAGAGAATTTGGTGATCCGTGGATTTGGACAAGTGACAGGACAAATAGCCGGATGTCATCGTGTACCATTGTGGCTTGAAGAAAGGCATGGGCAAGTCGGGATAGAAGTTGAGGCACTACAAGTCCCAGAAATTGGTGTGATCGCAAAGTCGCATGGACTTGGAAGCTGGAAACATCACATGCAGCAACGTGAACTATCTCTTGCCGACAACTATGACAGTCAAAATAATCAAGCCATCGACATTCTCATCGGAGCTGACTACTACTGGAGACTTATAAACGTAAGAATGGTAAGACTGACGATGGTCTAGTAGCAGTTGAAAGCATATTTGGCTGGGTACTTCAGGGTCCACTAGAAGAAGCATCAACTTTGATAACAGAAGTACAAGCACTGCATGTAGCAATTCGTGAAGACTTGCATCACGACTTGGACACTCAAGTTAAGAAAATGTGGGATTTGGATACTATAGGTATTACCGATAGGCACGACATTAAGACTGCACTTTCCAAAAATGACAGACAAGTCTTAGACAAGTTTGAAGATACAATAAAGTATCATGGGCAACGATACACTGTTCGACTACCTTGGAAAGAAAACAGTGAACAGTTGACAATAAACAAATCCCAAGCCAAGAAGCGTTTAAATCAATTGATTCATCGGCTGTGGAGAAATGACGATTTAAGGACACGATACTCTGATGCAATGGCTACATACAAAGAACTAGGACATGCAGAGTTAGCACAATCCCAAGAGAATGCAGAGCACATATATTACATACCACATCATGCAGTCATCAGAGAAGACAGTTTCTACAAAGCTTCGTGTGGTGTTCGATGCCTCGTCTAAAGCACCAGGAACTTAATGACTGTTTGCATATAGGACCATCATTAAATCCTGAAATAGTTGCTCTCTTGCTGCGATTTAGAAGACATGGAGTAGCCATTGTAGGCGATATTGAGAAAGCCTTCCTTCAAGTGGAGCTAGCAACTGAGGACAGAGATGCAGTCAGTGCGGCTACTATGGATCCAATCAGATTGGGATGGTAAAGGACCAGTAACTCAAGTCGAATGGAGAATGACCAGAGTTGTATTTGGAGCAGGACCAGGCCCATTTTTGCTTGCAGCAACTCTAAAGCATCATGCAAAGAAATACTCACGAGAGTTTCAGTGGCAAGCAAAGCTTTAGACGAAGATTTATTTGTTGACGATCTTCTTACCGGTGCCTCATCATCAGCGGCAGCCTATACTTTGTACAAAGAAGTAAAAGATATTGTGGGGTGTGCAGGAATGCCATTAAAGAAATGGGTATCACCTTCTGACAACTAAATACAGATGCAAACCTATTTACGTTGCCTTTTGGACTTATATGTCAGACTGCCTGAGCAGGGAATCGAACCCAGGACCTTTGAAACCAAAGGCCAAGGTCCTACCGCTGAGCCAGACTGACACGGCCAAAAGGAAACGTCCGTAGGCAGCATTTAACACGTGCATATATACATATGAACAAACCCTTTCCAATCGCCACTGGAGGGACGCTTATTTGCCGCGCCATCCTCAAGTGAAACGAATGGAACACTTAAACGTGAAATAATGTTCGACGACCTAGTTCGACGCCTTTGGACGGACACTAATGAATCGCAGTATCCGTTTTCTAAAAAAATTTCTGATTCAGCTTCACTGAAAGTGCTTGGTTTGTGGTGGGACTCTGTTTTTCGGTATGACCCAGGGCCATTGTTGACGTTTTTAACTAACCAAAGTAAAGTTAGCAAGCGCTTGGTCCTACAAGCATCAGCTCGATTATTTGATCCCCTTGGTTTGGTATGTCCTGTTTTGATAGATGTGAAGATTCTCTTCCAAGGTCTATGGATACGAGGAATAGGTTGGAATGATGACATTCCAAAAGAACTTCAACAAAGGTGGGGAAGATGGATGGACTCTCCGGGCCTAGGTTGCTTAAAAATACCTCGATGGTACAATTTTATGCCAGAAGATGATCTCCAGATTCATGTCTTTGATGACAGCAGTGAACGAGCATATGGCTCAGTTATTTTTGTAAGGATTACCAAAAGGGGAACAGAAGACATCATGACTAGATTGGTAATTGCAAAAGCTAGAGTAGCCCCAGTAAAACGTGTCTCACTACCTAGGCTCGAGTTGCTTGGTGCGTTAACAGCAGCTAGACTATGTACATATTTTAAGGAGAAGCACTCAGATTGCCTAACGTGCCAACTTATTTTTGGCAGATTCTGCCATTGCCCTGCAGTGGATTCACAGCCCTTCAGCTCACTGGAAGACATTTGTTGCAAATCGGGTCCAAGAGATTCAGAATCTAAGTGATCCAGGAATGTGGAAACATTGCCCTAGTGCTCAAAACCCCGCCGACCTGGTCACCAAAGGATGTTATGCTGAAGATTTGGGAAAATCCAAACTATGGTGGGAAGGCCCAGAATGGTTAAAACAAGACCCTAAGGAATGACCAGCAGCTCAGAAGTTGGATGGAAATTGTACTCAATTGGCACAGAATGAACGTCGAAAAAGTGATGCACTAGTGCTAGTCAGCTTTGCAAGGGAAGAGTTGTTTGATCTAAAACGATTCAGCTCATGGCAAAGAGTTCTACGTATTACGGCTTGGATACGGAGAGCATTTCGAAACATTGATCATGCTGTATCATCATTGACTGCCCAGGAAATAAGCCAGGCTACGATTTACTGGCTCAAACATGTTCAGCAAGTGGAATTTGCTGAAGAGGTGGCAAGACTTAGAATGGGACAAGTTGTACTCCAGTCTTCAAAGATATACCAGTTGAATCCCTTTCTTGATGAAGACAGCGTGTTGCGGGCAAAGGGGCGACTGCAGCTTGCCTCAGTGGCCGAGGAGACACGTCATCCAGTGATTTTACCATCTTCTCATCGCATCACTGAACTGATAGTGATTCAAAAACATGAAAGTCTTATGCACAGTGGGGTGCAAGCAACATTGGCTGGGTTACGAACAAGGTTTTGGATTCCTCGAGGAAGACAAATAGTGAAGCGTATTTTAAGAAGCTGTCCTGTTTGCTGCCGATATCTTTGTCGTCCAGGACAACAAGTAGAAGCAACCACTTCCTATTGACAGGATTTCAGAAGCACGAAGTTTCAGGTTTAGACTACGCTGGACCTCTGTTTGTTAAGGTTGAAGATAAACTGGAAAAAGCATACATTGTATTATTCACATGTGCAGTGACCCGTTCACTACACCTGGAATTGGTAGTGGGAATGTCTACAGAGCATTTCATTCTTGCTCTGTGCCGTTTCTTCTCTCGACGGGGAATTTGTAAAATTCTATATTCAGACAATGATCGTACCTTCAAACTTGCCGATCTGGAATTGCAAGAGTTACGCAAAGTTATTGGACCAGCTTTTGTGGAAATAACTTGGTAACTTGGAAGTATGTTATCGAGCGGGCTGCCTGGTGGGGTGGATTCTGGGAGCGTCTCGTCAGATCAGTGAAAGCTTGTTTGAGGAAGATACTGAGAAATTTTTGCTTGCACTTCGAAGAAACAGTCTTGGCCGAAGTAGAAGCGGTTGTCAATTCTCGACCATTGACATACAATTATGCCGATTTAGACGAAGGTGAAGCATTGACTCCTTCACATTTCCTTATTGGTGAACTGCTTACCACTCTACCAGTTCCTGAAGGACACGTCAGAGAAAATGTTTCCACCAAACATGAATTAACACGACGCTGGAAGCATCGTGGGCGACTAATGAACACATTTTGGAAAAGATGGTCAAAAGAGTACCTGATGGATTTAAGAACAGCGTGGGAAACCAAAAATTTGGATGCCACAAATGTAATAACACCAGGGATTTTAGTTTTGGTTCATGATTAACATCGTTGGAAGCCTGGACGTGTGGAAGAAGTTCTGGAAGGACGTGTGGAAGAAGTTCTGGAAGGACGTGATGGCCGTGTCAGATCATGTATGATCAAAATTGCTGGGGGACAAAGATTAAAGCGTCCAGTCCAGTTACTTTCACCAGTAGAATTGTGAACCCTAGGTGGTTCACGGCGGGCAGTTTGTTGAGAATTGTTTTGTAGGTGGTTCACGGCGGGCAGTTTGTTGAGAATTGTTTTGTAGTTTTAATTTAATGTCATTATTACTTTGTTGTAACAGTGCACTAATTTGCTATGACATGTATTATTGTTGTACTTCTTTGTGGTTGGTAAAAAATGGCTGATAAGGTGTTAGCAACCAAATTCGTTGTCGGCCTCGATTTTCTTCAGAGGGTTAAGAGCCTATGTGTAAAAAGTCGAATGAGATTTTAAAATGGAATTGATACTAACAGAAAGTCTTAGAACCTTTTTGTTCTTTTCTTTTTGTTGTTTAACAGTCTATGATCTGCTCCGTATTTCAGAAACCAGACGTTGCAAATGTCAGTAGATCACGTTAGGTCGGTTAGTTATTTGAGTCGGTAAGTGATTTGGGGTTATTTTAATTGTTATGGGTCAGTAGGTCGCTTGGGGCCGGTGGGTCAAACTGGATTACTGGGGCATGGACAAAAATTTGGTCAAGATCCCTGACCCACTAACCCATAAATAACGTGATACAATCATTCACTGATCCCTACCATCTCGGCTTCACACTTCGTGAAAACTTGTGAGAGGACCGTGCAAAGACTCGTGTGGATGAGATCATGATTTACGAAAGTACACCTAAAACAGGGCATAGAACGCATATGGACAATTTGAAAACGATTGGTGATTTCAGCAGTTATTATAGCCTAACTCTTGACAAAATTGTCAATTATAAATGCTAAAATAACGAATGAGGCCATTTGCTTACATAATTTTGATAAAAAAAAAAGGAAGAAACCCAATGAAACCAACACTGCAGGGATGCCACCGAGTGAAAAAATGTGAAAAAACGTGAAAATTTGAGCTCTCCAATAAAACAGTGAACAATTCAATTGACCAAATTGGTAAAATAATGTGAGATTTTGGATTTTTTGATAAAATAAAATTGCATCGTGCAAGAAACAATGAATAAATTTAGCTCCTCTTTGGAAGAGTGAAGATAAAATTAAGTTTGAGTTCATTTCCCTGCGTTTGCCAGTGAGCCGGATTATTTGGTTCGTCGGTAGATGGCTGTAGGTTTGCCGCGCTCCCAGCCGAAGCCATGGCGCCAGAAGGAGAGAGGGACAATTTTGCTAGGTAAGTCCCATCGGAAATTCCTAGGATCTTTTACATGCCACAATCGACATGAGCACGAGGCATCACATGGCCCTTCTCTTCCACATAGGCTGAGGTGGCACGAAAATACCAGGGGTGGCTGAGGTCAGGATCGAACCCAGGACCTCTTGCACATGTCGTCGGTAGATGGCAACATGACTTGCATTGTGGGAATATCGCTGTTCTTTTTTTTTGAGGAGCTACCCAAAATGCAACGTACCCACGCTCCCGAACTTATTGCGCCACTGAATGCGTTTTCGTGCTTTAAAAATAGACTTAATCAAAAAAAAAATGTGTAAAGAAAAGATATGAAAAACATAAAAATGTATAAAATTTGCGTGCGAAAAAATGTGAAAAACTAACGCCCTTATCCCCCCCCCCCCCGCCCCGGTGGCATCCCTGACACTGTTTCCCACATTTGTTATGAAGACATAGTTTAAAGAAGAAATACGACATATGCAAACATACACAATGCTCTGTAACAGTCAAAACAGCATAGGAACACAAACTTTCCTGAACGGTTTCAGCTACTGCAGTACTGATATTAAATACTGATCACGTGACAAAAGGTGTCTCCCGTCCTCATAGCGCAACGAAATAAAAAAAAAAAAAGAATGACCAGAAAACTAGATTGGCTTTTCCATCTCATAATTGCAAAGAAAAAAAATGGATTTCGTCAATTTGGACCAAAAAGAAGTGATATCTATGCCCCAAAACAAAACTTGTTAAGGATTCCTGCCAAGCTTTTCGGCCGTGTGAAGTCGTGATATCAAACGCCAAGCTCTTTCGCCAAGCTAACTACCATCGACTAAGACTTCAAACGTTAATGAAACACTTAAAAATTACGCAGTAAGCAATTTTCATGTATCTCATTTAACCTTCAAACTATTACTCGTTGGGATTAGCTTGGCAAAACTTCTTGACGTTTGATATCACGAGTTCAAGTTCAAACGGCCGAAAAGCTTGGTGGGAATCATTAACAAGTTTTGTTTTGAGGTAGATAGTAGTTAATGCAACACTTATAGCAAGAAACACAAAAAGATATTCAACTTGGCAAGACACGGCTAACGCCCACCAAGCAAGGCGGCTACCTCACTGAGTACCGTCAAACATTTACCCAGCAACAAGTAAAAAAGAGCTAACCAATACGCCAATTACAACACCGCCGCACTCCATATGTTTGATTTACCATAAAGTTCAATTTATATGGAAATCGCAACCTGAAAAAACAAACGACCTATGCAACAAGGGAACAAGCACAATAACAAAAGTCGCAAAATCGCAGCAACAAGTATTTATTTCAAACAAAATGGCCGACAAACAAGGGAAGTTGTTAGCCTATGAGGTATGGTCATTTTCAAATTGCATAAATAACTGCAAACTCTCAACTGCAAATGAAACAAAAAGCATACAATTCATATTACAAAAATTATTGTAGAAAACCGTCGGACAACAAGCCAGAGCATTTACAACAGAAATAAAAGCGTTAGGAAATAAAAGATTTGCTTAGCTTCTTTTAGATTCTTGAGCAATGCATATTTTAGATTTCTGTAATTTCAACCCAGTTAGCATGCAATTTTATGATAATTCGATGAACACATAGCCATGCAAAACCTCAAATACACTCGTCTACTTTTATTGGATTAATTTGACAGGATTCTACAATTGGGTGGTCTCCTTTCCATTCATCACTTTTTTTATGATACATGAAGATTATTTTACTTTACCATTTAGTAAAATGGCAGTAATACAATCCGAAGTAGATTCTGATTATTGTAGCTTATGCCACAGCTGTGACGTCACGCTAACTCAACGCCATGCTAAATTTCTGTTGGTTAAATCCCGTTAGCCGTTAAAGTGTGGGTTGTCAAGTTACCTCACACTTTTGCCGATAACCAAGACTTTTGCCAATAAGCCACACTTTTGACACTTCCGGATCACGCGACCGGGAACCCACACACCAACAACCAAATACATCGTGAAAAAAAACGTAACGCAATAAAAACGTACAAAACTTAATTACTTAAAAGGAATGAAATCCCATCCCTGCAAACGCTTATACGTCAGGCCCATATCTAAGCCATTCACGCTGCGTTAACTCCCCCCCCCCCTCCCTCCACAAACTAAAATGCAATTCATTCATACCGATACCCTATTACCGTAGTTTTTAAACACTTCTCAAACTACAAACGCTCAAAATGAATTGCATACCTTCCCAGAATGTCATTCTATTCCTGCAGCCTTTTATCGAAGTTCTATCACTCCGAAAAGCATCGAAACACACAAGCGACCTGGCTAGCGTGAAATATGGCGAAACGACGCTGCGTATCCTTCCTGCCCACTCCCCCACAAACGGACGCAAACGACTCGCCGGTCTACCAACCAGTCCACCCTCAGTAAACTAAAATGGAATGATCTTCAGTCATTTCGAGACATTTTCACAAAACACAAACACGTTTTAATTAAATACGAGTTAGCTTGACGTCCCAACCGTGATATAACTAAGTTATTTATTAAGAACCTATTGGTTATCAATTTTTAAACCACGGCTGTGATGATGTGGCCACATGCAAATCATCGCAGCCGTGGTTTAAAAATCAGTAACCAATAGTTTTTAACCAATAACTATTACTTAATGCATGGCGGTGACGTCACGTTAACATACCCCAACGCAAAAAGTGTAGTCGTTATATACGGTTAATCTGAAAACTCATACACGTCACCGTGGGCTAATTTTGATAACCCACACTTTTTTGATAATCTAACACTTTTTCCGGGGTCTACACAACCCCTGCTCTGCCATTTGACATATAATGACCAACTTTGCAAATCTACCGTACATAACACAAATTCAACCAGCACACCCCATTGCACCCAGTATAAATAGGCACATTTGCAACCTGCGACATTTATCGTACAAACACACAAAAAAAAAACCTCGCGTAGGCTACTATGCTAGGCCCCCACCCATGGCGGATGGCGCAACCTGGCAACCTTGCGTTCTGACAATACGAAAACTAGGCTACTGGTACTTGTAAATACACCTAAATACACCTAAATTCCTACAAGACTCAAGCGAATAGCACATTTGCAACCTGCGACATTTTTCATACTGACACAAAAAACCTTGCGTACTACTTATATATTCTGTTCAAAAGTAAAAACGAAATAAAATATTTAAATACAGCAGGCAGGTTTCACGTGGACTAAACAGAAAAGAAACAAATTAGTTAAAAGAAAAAAGCATTAAAACTCATATTCCCATGGAATTCACAGCTAAGAAGGGACACAAATACAAACAGACTAGAGTTAACTCGAGCGTAACGAACTCCAATTTGAACTTCACGGAACAGAACTGGGACACCTACCTCCAGCACACGCATAAATACATATCAATAAACAAACAAACAACATGGTTGGACACTTCACAAAGTTAAAAAACACGCACAGGATAAGCACATATACACTGTTGGCAACCAGAACTAAAAGTGACATAAACCCACAAACACAGACACCACAAATCCCAAAAATAACAAAACGCCTGTGTAATACACAAATTAAACAGAGACACATAAACACACACAAATATATGGCACATTTCAAACACAACTTGCGTTCACTTTCTGAAATTACCAAGGAAAAAAATAATCCTTGTTCCCGGGAATTGGAGTTCAAATTAAAGTTCGCTTCATTCGAGTGAACTTTAACTTTTTTTTGTGTGTGTGTCTGTGTGTATGTGCCTTCAGAGCTAAAATGTCCGTGGGGATACGACCTCCAATTCGCTTTCTAAACGGCTACGCAGTTTTTGTTTTAGTTTATTCGATTAATTTCACATATTTGAGTAAAACATTTGCTGAACCCTTTGAAAACCTCTGAACCCATTTTATTGATTTGCGAATTTAATTAACAACTAGGAAATAAGTAGATCATGTAGACATTGGTTTTCCAGCGAAAACCCTCTCCCACGTATTTGAAACATTTTTGCATTTGACTGTCTCATCGTTCACTACAAGTTTTAAGTTTGCATTGCGGTTGCACGAAAAAAATAAAAGACGGTATCATTTCAACGATATTGCTGGATTGCACCAGGACCACTGTTCGATAAATGCTTGGATCACTTTCATACCAGGCATAGTTTGTTTGACTGCATACCACTAACCAGCTTTGCGTGACCTATCTACCTTTTAAAAAGTATGAATTCATTCCGCTCAACACTGGAGGTGTTTGTAATTTATGGTTTACATCAAACACTCAGGTATTTGAAAGACAATTTACAGCTCTTTACAAACATTACAAATAATCCAGTCCCTGGCCTATACCCCCGTAGGAAGTTTTGAGTGGACGGATGAAACCTGTTACAGTGGTCAGGCACATTATCGTAGAGTTAAAAAAACAGAGGTAGACATCTGAGAAACTTCATCCGAATTTTCCAGCCGCCATTTTCCAATATGGCCGTTTTTTCGATGAAATTCAACATACCGTTATGCTTTCAACTGTGTTATCGGAAAGAGTTGGAAGATTAAAACACGTTTGTAATTAAGCCACCTTTACAATGCTACTAAAATTATGTAAATATGTCAGCCGGAAGTGATTTAGAAAAATAAGATGTATGCAAATCAAGACAAAAATGTACAGTGCTACTTAGACCACAACAATTGTTTTTATATTTATTCTAAAAAATTTGAAAACACTTACAGAGGTTAGCAGTAAGTGCTTTTCGGAACAATTAAACAATATGGAAAGAATAGCTCCCC
>JAHWFP010212095.1:25835-45108 GCA_023313725.1 Lithobius niger | reverse complement strand
TCTTTCCTTCATGTAATTTACAGGAATTTGTGCTTATTTATTTAAAACATATAAAAGTGCAACCAAAGAGAGTCAAAGCATTTTCTCTTCCCGACAATCCTTTTCGTTGTCCTGGCAACGTGCACAGACTGTATCAAAATTATTGGCCCGAACATGTAAATACTAAGGTTGTGTATTTTTGCCCCAAAAAGAAATACAGTAATAACATTTTGTATTACAACCACCCCGTGGGTAAAAATGTTCCGGGCAACATCATCAAAAATGTTGCAACAGATGCCAATTGCTACGTTGGATGGCTAATTAAGCAACCACAACATTCGTGTCAGCAACAACTTTGTATCGACCCAACGTAGAAGAGCAGCTCATTGTGCAAACAACTGGCCACCGTAACTTGAAATCCTTACAACAGTACAAGAAAAGTAGCCGTGGTATGCAAAGCAAATATCATCGGTATTTTGGACGTCGTAGCAAATGTATCAGGCCGGAGTGTTACAAATGAAAACCTGGTCAAACATTTGGTGATTAAAAACTGCAACCATTTTACAATCATTACGTAATCTTTTGTAAATGTAACGGCGTTGTAATGTAGTGCTTTGCTACTTCAAACGTGTTTTTTTGTTTTGTTTTGTTAAAATAAGCTGTTTTTCAAACCCCGGGCATTCCCAATGCCCGCACTTTTCCCGCCTTCAGATGAAAGTGCGGGCTTTCCCGGCAACAATGGTTTTTACATTGTTGCGTATTGTTTCAGCTGGGCTTTCCTTCGCCGAAAAGGGCATTAAAATCTTGAGAATGCAGCTGATTGAGTAATTTTAGGAAGGGATGTATTGGGTCGGACTGGTTTCATTCTGGAGATCTAAAAAGGTGGCTGGTGTGTAGGAATAGAAGAACAAGAAACCATTCCATTTGCAAAAGTTGGGTAGACAAAATTAACAAAATTAAGCAATCTGGCATGGAGGAAGAACGCGAGGGCATGCTAAGGATGACACCCTGTTGGAGAAAATCCAAAGTGCACTGTTTTTAAGACCCAACACAAACTGCTGAGTTGGAGTTTACACAACTTCATATGTGTTAATATCTAAACTAGGCAGTACATAAAATCTACGAACACAAAATAGAGGTTGTACCTGTCATATACCCAATGCATTTGCATAATCACCCCGCAAAGAAGGAAAAGAGCGGTCATTGAAGCCCAGATATTTGAGTGGATCAGAGATAACATTATGGGATGCTCTGCGTTCCCTTGGAGTGCTGTACCTGTTTTTGCCCCGAAAAAGGGTGCGGCAGTGGCTAAGAGATTCTGTCTTGACCATTGTCTTGTTAACTCTAAAACAGTAAAAAACACCCAACCGACCAGCAATGCCAGCCAAACATTTTCGATGCTAGGCAAGGCAAAGTGGTTTACAATTCTTGATATGAAATCCAGTTTTTTGCAGATCAGGATAATAATATTTTTCATTTGCCCTCAAAATGCCAAACGGCAAGAAAGGATCGTCCAGTAGAAAACTAACGGCTTACTGGAAATGAACATAGTAACATTTAAACTATCAGTACCAATGGATACATCGTCTAGATCAGGGGTCCCCAAACTTTTAAAACAGAGGGCCATATAGCACAGTTGCTTATCTCTCGCGGGCTGGAATTTTCCTCGTATGGTCCTGGGGGTAGGGGTATTAGCGGTACCCATTCACCCCCCCCCCCCCTCCTCCCAGGTGTAGTGAGGAATGATCTACCCCAATACCAAACACTGGTTATGTTGTGTTTTTGTAAAATAGTACGACAGTATTTTTCTACCCCCTCCTCAAAGTTACAGTTGCTCTTCACTAAACCCTCATCACCCAGGCACCACTGTTAGAAACTGGGCTTACTTCTCATTTAAGTGCGAAAGTAGTGCATGCAGATGCTCATCAGCTATTCCTGAACGAAGTCATGATAGTAACTTTCGACATCATACTTTCGCTTCTCTCAGGGAAAAAGAAAATATATCTTCAAAAGGATAAACACCGGAAAAAACGCATTTAGTTAAATAAAACAAAGGGCCGGACAAAAGTGCTTCGCGGGCCGCATCTGGCCCCCGGGCCGTAGTTTGGAGACCCCTGGTCTAGATAAGGCTGTCTATCAAAGGGTGAATAAATGCCCTACTGTGGTTCCATCTAGTTGGCGTTGCATCGGCTGCCAGATAGTACACCCATTCTGCTAAGTGGTACAGTAATCCACATCACATGGGTGACAATCCACATCTAAGGGCAATATTGAGGAACCAAGCAAGGGATATAGTTCAGTATGGGTTCCATGTACGAACTATCGCCCGAACAGGCAAGGTTGGTAAAAACTGTCAGTTTCCATTAGGTCAGTGATAGGCCTATGCAGACCAAACCATCCATTGGCTAGAACTGCAAGTTTAGATGGTGGTGTGCTATCTGCTGGGTCACTAGTCGGGCAGTTCTCGTAGTCGGTTTAACGTGCAGTCAGATCTAAATAAGCACATATGCAGTGTGCATGTGTGAGCGTAGCTTTTCATGATCGTACGTCCTTGAAAAGAGGGGAGTGGGGAGGTGTAGGATAAAATATGCAACCTGATCTCATGCGTAGGTGTGGGGTGGGTGGACGTCCTATACTTACTTGTAGAGGTGAACAGCTGGTATTGCACCCTGGACTGGGGAGATCAAAGGTTATAATAGGCCAAATACAATTGCAGGCAGGAGAGTAAATCTACGTGAAAAAGCACAGCCTTTTTGAGCTTGAGATGGGTGCAATAATGTTTGCTGTTCGAAAGTTCAGGCCTTAATTGAAAACTCCTCATATATCTCAAATCTGTCCTTTCGGCTTTCTCATTCTTGAAGAACTTCAAATAACTTTGAGGGAGATTGGCCAGGTGGATTCTAGAGCTTCAAGGAATGTACTTTGAAATCCGTTACAAGAAAGGTTTTTTAAACAATGGGGGATGCAATCGTCAGGATGTATGGATGAAAATAATATGATGGAGTCCAATATTGATAGTTGATATGAAACTGGAATGAGTAAAGGGAACTGAGACTCCCAGCGGATTTCCAAGTTTGAAACAAATCCAGAAGGTGCAGGTGGGCAACAAGTGGTTATCACGCCAGATTGTCAGGTTAGACAATGTAGCTGAAAGTCATTCAGCTTTCATGGAAGCACCCCTGTTCCAGGGAGTCTATACTTATGTAATGGAATCTTGTATAAAACATGTTCCGTGTGATGTTAGCAATGTAGCTGAAGGCAACACACGTTCCAAAGTGTACTTACTAAAAGCACAACAACACAATGCCATTGCTGCAGTCCAAAACTTATCACTTGACAGGCATTTTGATGGTTTTAAAACTCTAAAAAACCTGCAGGAAATGGTTGGATGAATTGGCATGAATAGGAACATTGTAGAATGCAAAGTTTGTACATAGTTACACGTTTTGTGAACGCATAACCTGCTGGACTTCTGAAGACAATGGAACCTCCAAATGCCCCTTTGAAACAAGTGTTTGTGGATGTCATTGGGTCTTTACCGGTTACCTAACGAGGGAGTAAATGGATAAAGTCCTGGACGAGTTAAGTTCTCAGCCGAAACTTTTTGCTCTGAATACAGCCAGAGCAAAACAAGTTTTATGTGTTAATGATGTGGTCCTCAAATGATAATTTTTCATGCAGCTTTTCTGACAATCGGCCTTGTTTTGTGGCAAACATTTGGCATAGTCTGTGGGCTGGTAAATACCCATAATGCAACCCCATACTACACTCAGGCCAACATTGTGGAAAGACGTAACAAAAGCATCAAACATATGCTTAAGGTTGGTTTTTGTTTTTTCAGTTTATTTCTGTGAGTGTGGTGTTTGTTTTTTTCTATTTGTATGAGATGCCATTAGTTTTTTTTTAGTTCCTGGCCTACATTCAGGGGTCCAAATGAAGGGAGCATGTTATTCAAATCTTAATTTAGAATTAATATCCTATTTTGTAAGGTTCATGGAACTCGGTAAATAGTTTGTTATATCATGAATAAATTGTTCTCATTGACTTCAAAATTGTTGCTACATAGTTAAAGGTTAGCAAGTACTTAAGTTGGTCTTCTCTCTTCAAAGCATAAATTAGGGAATGGAAGATGTAACAAGCTATTACATAGAACACAAGGCACACCATGAAACCAACACTTCGTGGTGTACCATGCTATTATGCATGCGACATGGTACTCTGACAACAGGTGCCAACAGTTGAAGGCCGAATATGCAGTAGCTGCATACATAGCGAATCCACCTGTTCATACCAGTTAGAGCAGCTTTGTGCACACGGCATGTTACCGATTGTGTTAGTGCATTGATCCAGTGCATATAATAGGTGCACTGGAACAAGGGATCGAGACTTGTAGTTTGGGGTTCGTCTTAGCAAGATGAACTAGGAGCTGAATAGGACAGGCACAAGTAACTCTTGTGGCCAGTTCTTGGGAACTGATCCCCAAGATATACTGAGCATCGAGCCCGAAAAATCAAATCAAGTTATTGGTCTTGCCAGGTGTTGCATACTTAATTATTTATCCGTTAACATTCATTCATTTTAATATCCTCAATATTGGTACTACTAAACTACAAGAAAATATGTAAGAATTGTAACAGCTGGTATAGTGAAAGTAAAGATCCTTTCCAAATTAAGTGATGGAAAATGGTAAAACATTTGAAAGCACTTCTTAGTCTGAGGTGTGATTTATTAGAATTGGATCATTATTTTAGACCTTACATTCCATCAATGTGAAACAATATTTGCGCATCTTGGATGAAAAAAACTTAAGTTTAATAATTTTAACCATTTTACCCTGTTCAGCATGTTGTGACTAGTTATGTAAACTTGATAAAAGACAAAAGCAGAGAAGATTGAGTAAAGCCATTTTTAGTTTGTTGATGAATGACTCGTGAACCACATTTTTATTACAAAAATTAGCTGCATCATAGGGCATCTCGTAATCATCTACTAAGTTTTTGTGGTTATACTAGGTTGATATTATTCTTTGTTTTGAAGTTGAAGTGATTCGTATTTTATGGTCTTGCACTGCACCTCGTAACAACGTTAAGCAGCTAACCAACTAAGCTAATTCTCATTTTTTATTATCTATGAAGTTTTTGATGTTACACTGGGTTGATATCATTCCGCAGTTTTGCAGTTGGATAACGTAAGTGATTCGTATTTTATGGTCTTGCAGCTCGTAGCAACGTTAGCAGCTAACCAACTAACATTGATTCTTCACTCCCTTTTTGCCTTTAATAAAACGGCCAATAGAACTTCCGTCTAAGCCTATAGGTGTTTCTTCGCGTATTGTAGCCGACCAGTAAAGGGTTTGTGGCTGGATTTAAGTCTTTGTCTCCAATTTTGTCTTTATATAAAATGGTCAATGGAACCTATAACTTGTGGGTGTCCTTAACTTATAGGGTCTCCTAATATTAAATTGAATATGACCAGTTCTGGGTTTACAGCTAGTTCTTTTCTTAATACTTTTTCTCCATTTTTTCCTTTAAATAAAACTGATGATAGGCACTTTTTTCATAGGTTCTTCTTTGTTTATTGCAGATGGCCAGATATGGGTAATAGTTGGATTTAAGTCATTTCTCCATCTTTATCTTTAAGTAAAACTGTCGACAGGCACTTTTCTCATATGTCGACAGGCACTTTTCTTTGTTTATTGCATTTGGCCAGCTGTGGGTTAATAGTTGAGTTAGTCTTTTCTCCATTTTTGCCTTTAAATGAAACTGCCAACAGAAAGTTATGTAGGTTGTACTTAGTCTATTGCTGACTGCCGTGGGATTCTTTTCTCCATTTTTTCCTTAAGTAAAATAGTCAACAGAAAGTTAAGTCCTATAGGTTCTACTGTATTTATTGCAGACAACTAGCTGTTGGTTTGATGGTAGTTTTCTGGAGTCTTAGGTATATTTTTCTCTTGAAGTAATATGTTCAATAAGACCTTATGTATTACAGAATCTCCTTTATTCATTGCAGTCCAGCAACTCTGGGTTTATGATTGGTATAGTTTTCTTGTCTTAACTGTATTTTTGCCATTAAGTAATACCGTCAATGGAACTGGTGTCTTAATAGTTGCAGACTATCGGTTGCGGGTTTATGGCTGGTAGTTTTCTTGCATCTTGTATCAAGTTTTATCTTTAAGTAACACAATTGATTGAAATTTTTGTCTCTGTTCTGCTTCATTTGTTTCAGACGACCAGTTTAATGTTTATGGCAGGTAGTTTTCTTTGATCCTATATCCATTTTTGCATTTAGGTAATACCGTCAATATGCCTCTTGTTGTGCAGGTTCTACTGTATGTATTGCAGACTATCAGTTGTGGGTTTATGGCTGGTAGTTTTGTTGCGTTTTATATCAAGTTTTGCCTCAAAGTAACACGGTCTATAGGAATTTGTGTCTTATGTTTTACTTTATTTGTCGGATAGGTTCTACTTTATTTATTGCAGACTATGAGTTGCGGGTTTTTCACTGGTAGATTTCTCGTCTTATGTCAAGTTTATCCTTTAAGTAACACGAACGATACGATAGGAATTTGTGTCTTACATTTTCTACTTTATTTGTTGCAGACGACCAGTTGTAGGATTATGGTTGGTCGTTTTCTTGAGTCTTGTCTCAATTTTTTCCTTGGCGTATAAGGCATATTTCGACTTGTTGAATCCTAGAGATATATTCAGGGATGACATCACTGTGTAAGTATTTAGCAAGTAGTTGTAATTTGTACCCTCTCGTACGTATTGAAGGCATATTTTTAAATTAAGTTCTCCCAAATGTATGACTGAACAAAGTTAAGCTACCAACAGGATTGATAGGGATCGGTATTGGCCGGGAATTTAGTGCAGGGCCTTTGGTGATCCTGGTGCCAGGGATGGGGTAAGCCTTGGCAAAAAGGCCTGTGGGAGTGCTATAGCTTCCCAGCATGATTTAAGACACCGGAATAATAAAGTATTTATGGACCTAATTAAAACTGGAACCGTAAATTGTAGCACACAACGTAAACACCAATGAAACTGAAGATGTACATTTATAAATCCATTCGGCCTCAATGGCCACCGAATTAAATTTATGCAGTTTAAGGCAAAGCAAGAGTGTTCCAAGATTTAGTTTGGTCATCCGAACGACTCTAGGGCAATATATGTCGTTGATGAAAAAATAACCAAAATTTATTTCAACATTGGTCCCTGCACATACAATCCCATGTCGAAGAGACATGACCTTCTGACTGCTTATATATTAGCCGCAATAGCTCGATTAGCTAATGCTTACCAGCCCCTTAATTACGAGATTTGATATCCAGACCCTTATGTAAAGCTTTTCCATGATCCTTGTAAGGGTTGATTTTTAGGTCCTGACTCTTCACATTAAAAATTACTAATAATAATTAAGGTTTGCAAACAAATTGTGTGTAAAAGATAGGGGCAAATAATTAGAGGTATGTTCTCTTAATTAATAGTTCCTGCTTGAAGCACCACTACAGACTAGTTATAAGTGGATAGCATCTATCCTTTCCTTGTCCTTTTGTGTATCTTGGCGGCAATAAATGTTTCATTCGTCCATTCATTCATTCATTTATTCATTCACCAAAGGTACAGGGAGTTGCCTTTTTACTCCGTGTAAACAACAGAGTAACTTGTGTCATAATTCCTATTTTAGGTATAACATGGAGAGGTACATATACGAGATCTACTTCATGCCGATCACCCGACTGGGGAGTTTCAGCATTGGATGTGCTGTAGGATACTTTATTCATTCCCGAGGAAGCGAGATCGGCATGCACTGGGTAACAATAATTACTGAAGTAACTTTAAGGAAAAGAATGCCTTTACAGATTGGAGGATGCCATTTTAGCCTTCTGTACAGCCGAAACGACTGAGAAGAATAATAGCAACGACGTTGTCCGTCCATCTGTCCATCGCCTTTTTCAACTCCATAACTGTACTAGATAGTGTCAAACCGTTTTCACCATTAGAATCAGCTTCCAAAAATAAGTTAAAATGGAAACAAAAGCCGGAAGTATGAAGCAGCAGTGGCCCATAACTGACCAGCAGTGGTCAACAAATGAGCCCATCATGTATAAAATGGTACCAGATAGAGACAAACTGTTTTCAACATTAGATTCAGCATCCAAAAATTGGTTAAAAGGAATAAAAAAAAGACCCAGAAGTATGAAATACTATACACAGCATGACTAACAGTCTTTTATTTATTCATTTAGTGCAAATGGGTAGAAGCGTTATGAAGCATGAGCACTCTAATAACCAGCACTAGAGTAATAGTAAACTAAACCCCTCATTAACTTAACTATTCTTTGATGGGAGCATTCAAGTAATGCATGCAGAACCGTTACTTGAATTTTATCGGGCGTAAGAAGAGGAGCTTAGTGTATGCGCTTTACGTTTTGGGTAGTAGACGGAAACTGGTGCTGGTGAGGCAGTGCAGAGCGAAAATCTGGCGAGGCAGAAGAACTTGTCCGAACCATTACTTTAATTTCATCAGGCATAGGAAGAGGTGCTTAATTCACGCGCCTTACTTTTTGGGTAAAAGTGACAGGACAGGTGCTGGTGACGCAGCACAGTGCGAAAAACAGGCGTGTTAAGAGAGCTTGTACAAACAGTGGCGACATCTAGCAGTGACTAGGGAAGGTGCACTGGTGGCCTCTGATGGAGAGCTAGACATTATAAAGATACACGACCATGATGGATTGCATTTGAAAAC
Organism: Lithobius niger; assembly: GCA_023313725.1. Classification (NCBI taxonomy): domain Eukaryota; kingdom Metazoa; phylum Arthropoda; class Chilopoda; order Lithobiomorpha; family Lithobiidae; genus Lithobius; species Lithobius niger. The sequence goes on along the minus strand of JAHWFP010212095.1, from coordinate 36,384 downwards.
TAGTTGAAGACCTTGGGTGTTGGATGCACTGTTTAAAAATGTGTGCGGGCATGCGGTATCAAATTAACTTTCTATGAAAAGCTTTTGGTTCATACTTCACACTTCACACTGACTCAATCCCGTGTGTCCGGGCAAAATGGGAAGCCATGAGATGGGAATGGAAAGCGTGCATTGTGTCATGTGCTTGGTTCTTTTTGAATCGATTTATTTACATTTTTAACTCTACCTACCATGAACAAACATGATCTAAACATGAAAATGAGAGGATGTTTACATCAGTTGTTGCTTTTTCTGGTCAAAATTAAATAGGTCAGTCAATAAGACTTGTGGTCTGGTTACGCAAAGTGTACGTGTTTGACATTATTCTTACCCTAAGGATATTTTTAGGACTTGAATTTGTGCATTCGATAAGGGTAAGACCTTCAGATTGTATCATGTTCTAGCTTGTGTCTCAAGGTGATTAATTTTGGCAACTTCGAAATTTGGTGGTTTATAAGGATTGATCCTGGTCGATAGTAATGGCAACTAACTGAAAACAACTGAGAAAACCACCAGTCGATACAGATATGTGTTTTGGGGTAGCTCAGAATGATTAAAGCTTTAAAATACATTTTTCATTAACGTTGATATTTTGGTACTTTTTTGATAACTTGAAAACTAGGAGTGATAATGGCATGCAATTTCCTGCATTTTTATGGCCGCTGAAAACTGCATCAATTCAATCTTAGCCATAGGGCTAATAACAATACTCAGGCAAGATGGAGAAATAAGCAACAAGGCAACAGTGACAACATATCAGCACGAAATTTCGGCAATATTCTCACTAAGCTGATATATGAACCGTGTCGCTGGTGCGGACGGCTGCAGCCACCACCATCACAATGTGGAATTTGCACATTCCGGGGCCGATTGATATGCATCAATTAACGTGGATAGAAACATATGGATATCAGATATCCAGATATTTCTACTCGCGTTAAATTCATCCTGCTGCAGAAAGAATCTGACAATGTTGTGAATCAAACCGTTCCAGGATCAACTGGCTTTTGTTTTGTAACAGCTCAGTGACCCGACAACACCTCGAGTTTGTGGTCATTGGGAACACTGGCGTTGGGAATCACCAGTGGCTATTGACTTGCATGGCGAGGCAGAACATGATTTGCAGGCATCTATTGAATCTTTTAAGGTTAGTGTCTTTCACAAATTCTCAATGATTGGACTCTCTACGCTCGATCAAATAAATAAGGACGTTACGGCTTGCTAATAGTGATACCCAGGACGTGGCATGTGTTTTTTCCAAAATATATCTCTTTTGAACGTATTGCTTTTATCCATGTCAACAATAAATGACGGCCTAGTAAGAAATTGTGCCGTTTCTTCTATAAAGGTTTCAGCAAAACTTTATAAAATGCTCTTGCGACCATCAAGTTATCGGAAGGGAAGCTTTGTAGATGAAACGCCACACAACTCATTACTGGAGGTTTCAGATGATAAAAGAAGGCAGTGAAGGGGGCTGATTGGCTAACACGGGCATTCGAGCCAAGGAACTGCTGAGGTTTGTGGTAACCGAAAATAACCCTTAGAGCCCATCCTTCAACGCTGTATATTCATTACCCAGGTCGGCACGAAATGAGCTGCTTCCCGCCTAAACCCCCCTCCCCCCCAAAAAAAAGAGAACAAAAAAGGAACAAAAAATATTCGTAATTGGTAATATTTAAGTTGAATACTTGTAAACTAACGCATCTGGAAAGTGACTGCTTCACCTAACAGCAGATAAACAAGCAAAGGATACCACTGGGGTTTTTTCTGTACGTTTGTTCGTAATTTATGAAGTTCGTTTGGTTTGTCTTTTTTCAGGTGTGGCATTGGTGTGGACTAGTGGTAGCGATCGTGTTTGGTACTTCTCCTATATGGCTATTTATCCGCTATTATGAGAAAGAAATATTGGGCGCCACTCTTGGAGAATCAACCCTGTGGGAATCCCTATCGCGATACATTTGGTCTCTGGCTGTTGCCTTCTTTATCATCGGCTTCCAGGCTGACCTGAGAGGTATGAGTAGTTTTCTACTTTAGATCGCTTTGCATACCTGCCACCAAGGTGTCATCTGAAATCAAAGGTGTCGCTAACCAATGCGGAACGCCTTCCCCGCAGTTGTACTTTAAAGAAGACAAGTTGAAGTGTTCTAAGATGTTTTTATCTGCCACGAGGGTCATGAAATGAATCACCGAATTTGCGTGCGCATAAGGAAAAAAGCGTCGTAAAATATTTCTTCCTTAAAATCTTATGTATCACGCTAGTAAGAGTAGTTTGACAGAAAGAGACGTTAAGTCTGGAAAAAAGGAGATTGCTGAAATGCAATAATTATCGAATTCATAAATGCAGTTATAAAAATAAAGTAAGATTGTCATATAACCCGTTAGCCTTTGTAAAACGACCATTTTCCTTCCCGTAATGTCACTCCGTTGCTCCCTATTCGAGTTCTCTTTGTTAGTCTTGAGTAAAAACCGGTATGGCAAGTATTCTGAAAGGGCGGTGCACTGTTGAATCTAAATTATGTTAATGAATGTTGTCTTATTGTTTCTTCTTTATTTCTTGATCATATTTTCGTGGTGGGCCTATACCCGACTTTCTCGCTGTGTATTTTCTGTCTGCCGTGTCGTTTAAAAATATTTCTTTTCTGAAACTAAAATACTCACCCAAAACGTCAAATAAAACCCTGCCTTTGAATTTTTGTGGGACTAACTAACGTACCACAACAAAATCAATTATATTATTTGGATGTCTACTTCACATAGGAAATACTGCAGATAGGATATAGTATTTTAGGTAGAAAATACTGAATTAAAAAAAAACATTACAGATTGGGCGATTTGTCGATTTAATGTATTCCCAGTCTGCAGTGCCATTTCAAAAATACTACTTCTTTAAATGTTATAAGCTGGAGTAGAGTTACCCATTTGGCCGAGTGTAGTTGGCCTTGCTAGTATTGACCGTGAGTGTGTTGAATTCGCCAAGGTTTCATAATAATTACATATTTGTTTAGGACAATCATTACTTAAGTACTCCCTCGTTAATACTGATTTAATCGATGTCAAACTAATTTGGAAGTTAAGCAAGTTTTCTTTGTTTCCTGCAGATTACGTAACTAGATGTCTAGAGTGTATACTCTCCTTGAGGTGTTATGCAGTTGCAGCCCGTCTACAATTCTCAGTATATCTATTGCACTTTAACATTCTGCAATGGTATTTTGCCACAAGACAGCGCCCTACGCTGTACTCGGAATTTTATATGGTGGGTAAATATTTAGTTACTGCAATCAAATGATTCTGATGATTTAATTTAATTGCGATGTCAATTTTATCTTTTATTCTATCCATGCAAATTTTGATCTTCATTGCCAGAGCTCAACAGAATATTTTTCATAAAATGTTGCTGCACTCCTAATTGATTTATGCGCTTGTTTTCACTATTGAAGCAAAGCATAGTACAGCCATTTCTTTTTTAAACGGGATGGAAATGCAAAACACAGCCGTTACAATCACACATTCATTCTAACTAAAGTTTTACTCAACTGTACCTAACTTAACCAAAGAGGTTTTAAGAAATTCGATAATTCCTAAATTACTGCATACCATCTCCAAGTTCAGAATTCAAGCTTTCACATGCACGGCATATAAAATTTTTTGCCATAGTTGAAACAGAGGGAGTAGCTAATTTCATAGAATGTCCCCAGTATTGAAACTTCTATAACGCCAAAGGTGCAGGCCACAACGTGTCGTTCTCCATCAGTGAATTTAGAGTTAAAAGCGGCATTCGTAACTGATTGGTCACCGATTATCATACCACAAATATTGATAATGTCTTACTTTAAAACAAGTTGTTCATTTAGTTAACCTCATATTAGGACAGTGACGTAACCTTAACCCATATTAGAAGCAATAACGTCACCTTTGCGAGTCATCACACTTTAATGGAAGCATGAAATATTCCAAATGACTCACGTAGGTGACGGAATCGGTGCTTAATGTTTGACTTCGTGACTGGTCAGTATGTAAATAATGTTTAGGCATACTTAATACGAAATCGATGGCATTATGCGATACCTTATGCCTTAAAGAGTGGAAAGTCTATAGACAGAAATCCACAATCTAGAATGTCATAAGACCAATCGTTAGTCGTCAAAAGTGTTAGGAGACCATGCTTGTGCAGTCTCCTAACACAACCGTAAGACATCATGCAGACCGGGTAAGTAAGATCCATTGAAAACTATGCTGAACAAATCTGTCATTGTGTTTTAGTAGGAAGGACACCACACTGGACAAGCGTGCTCCAACAGTGACCTTATAATACCTTGTTGATTCTAGATGGGACAAGATAGGGTATAAATACAACTAAATAGACAAGATTCAAATTAAAAGTTAAACGTTTATTCAAACTACTAACTTACATTAAATAGTGCCAGGCTAAGTCTTGAATAGCAAAATGAAATGTGGCATTTCGGCCTTAACTCGAAAAGGTCGAACAATAAATGTGAGAGTTGTTGATGTGGGATGGAGAAGAAAGCCTCATGATAAGCAGTTCCTGGGTCAAGTTCTTAATTTGGGAAAGACTCCTTCCTAGTCGTTCGGTCGGCAGTGACCGAGGGTACACGGAGGTTTCTTTCGTCGCTTCATCTTAAGTCAACTCAACATACGTCGATGTAGTGCTTTAAGAATGTCCGTGTAACCACCTAAAACCCGCTTTTAAGTCGCTTTATCTCAAACCATCTTATTACGTCAACCTAAGGCGTTGAAGCGCTTTAATAATCTACTTTTACCCACGTTAAACCCATTTTCTACATCGCTCTGAAGACTGCTTTCCTTTGATTGGTTGAAACGAGTGCGCTTAAACGTCACGAAGCTATTGTGAAACCTGTCACTTCGTTAAAACGAAGTCGAAAGCCCAACTAGTTGAATGGGGACATGGGAAAAAGAGGAGTTTGGTGATGGGGGACAGACGCGACGCTACATCAACTTAGCAGGAACCACCGTGTACCCATTGTCGTTTTAATTCACTCCAACTTGAAAGTCCTTGTAACCACCTCCCTCCTAAAGCGATATGTGTTCAAGTCGCCGTAAGGTAAAGCAACATTAGAAACCTCCGTGTACCCTTGGTCTCCGTTTTCTTCTCCATAGCCAAAGGCTGCACTGGCCAGAGTGCATGCACATCCAGGCGATGCGAGTGATGTCACATGTGTGGCTGGGTGGAGTCACCCTCACATGCCCTCCCACCTTTGGTTACGATTTAAATTTACAAGGTAAAATCTCAAACTTACAAGTTTCAGAATGCAAGCAAGGTTTGTCCTAAAAACTTTACAATAAAGTTTTAAATCCAAAATTCTTGTGTGTGTGTCGATGACAATGTCCAGTATACATGAAGGCCGTGGGCTAATTAATTCAGCAGTGCAAGGTCTTCAGAACTTTAGGCTACCTCAAACTATGTCTAACCCACTTAAACTTTGCAATACTTTACTGTTATGTCTATGGGGTTTTTGTAGTGGAAACCTCTAAACCCACAGTTATGAAAACGTAATTTCTGCTGAAAATCCCAATTCTTAATTCTCTCCAAATGCCCCTTCACTGAAAACATTACTCAACCCAAATTTAAATCCTCTCCTAAGATTCATGCAACCTGACTTGCCAAGTACAGGTGGCCTAACTCCCTATCCCTGAGCGATGGAACTTTTGACTTGCACCTCTCCCTGCGAGCCATCCTGTGTGTGAGTCAGTAGACGCAGGGTGGGTAAGGGTGATTTCCGCGATAGGCTCCAGCAGTCCTGTCAGGAGATAGCCTTTGAAATGCCCTGCGTCTTGAGGCTTGGGAGAATGCCAGTTGCCCCTTGGCTTGTCCCAGGTGGCAGTTTCATTTTTGCTCTGGCGTCCCTCCCGAAGGGTTCCACTCTACCAGCAAGGTACTTACAGGAGTTCCGGCGGCCGAGTTCTCAGTACGCCGGTTATCAGCGCCTGTTTACTGATGGGTCGAAGTCCGACGTTGGCGTGGCGTGTGCTTGTGTGTGTAAGGGTGTAACGGTTGCCCATCGCCTTCCATCAGGCTATTCTGTGTTCTCTGCAGAGCTTTTGGCTCTTGGTTTGGCGGTGGAATGGATCCTTGACCTTCAGGGCACGCATTTCATTGTCTTTAGTGATTCCATGAGTGCCCTGCAGTCCTTGGCGAATTACAAACCTCGGAACCCCTTGACACAACGTGTCCAAGCTTTGCTTTCCCGCTTGCCTGGCCAGCGGAAAACCGTGCTTTTCTGCTGGATCCCGGGCCATGTTGGGATAGCAGGGAATGAACAAGCTGATTCTGCTGCGAAAGGGGCCCTTTCTGGCCCTCTCGGTAGGGATCTCAGCCTTGTTCCCTCAGATGCCTTTCCAACTCTGCGTCTGAGGTTACACGCTTTTTGGCAAACCTTGTGGGACAGACAGGACGGTAATAAGTTACGGGCCATTAAAGGCACTGTCGAGGAGTGGCACTCGGCGTGTCGCCGCAGTCGCCGTGAGGAGGTTGTGTTGGGCCGTTTGCGAATTGGTCACACCCGACTTACTCACTGTTTCCTTTTGCGGGGGGTTGACCCTCCTGAATGTTCTTGGTGTCGACGGCCACTTACGGTCCGGCACTTCCTTGTTGATTGTTGCCATCTTGATGGTGTTCGTCGTCGGTTCCATCTTCTGCATGACATTGCGCGTCAGTTGGGCGATAAGTCTGTCCTCCTGTCCGGTGTTTTTCAATTTTTGCAGGAGGTACAGATGTATGACAAGATATAGATTAGGGGTTTGAATAACATCTCTGTAATGTGTGGTGCAGTGGCAACCCGTACCACTGCACTGTGACTGAGGTTGGCGCTAATGACCAAGTTGTCGGCGCGCCATTAAGCCTCAACCCCCCCCCCCATCCTGTGGATTTTATTCCCTATGCCTGCTGATCACGATGCGGTGCCCCATAATTTTAATTCCTTTGAAGTCTCGCCTACGTTTACCGTTCAACAAACGTTCCGGGTTGGGAACAATTACATCTTGATCACCCTAAGCCAACAGATTGAATTTTCCCACTGGCCTTTCGTAATCTTAATACCGTGGCATCGGGACCGAACGTAATTTTAGTTCTGAAGTAACTCTTTCATAGCCGGCTGTGGAATCAATCCCTTTTCCTGAAAATCCTCTGAAGTAGGATATCCATAGGCTAAGCTAAGCTCATACGATAAGTGAAAATAAGCTTAAAATTCCATTAACATTGATGTCTTCATTCAAGTTTTTTTTTTTTTTTATTCAAGTCCATTAAGTTGAAAAAAACTCAGAAGATTGTAATAGTAACGAAGGCTGCACTCCTGGTTATTTTATTTTTAATTTGCGGTCATGGAGAATTGGATCAATTAATTGGTTGATTCGTATTGCTATTTATTCATATTGATAACTTTTTTTATATTTTCCTGATGATTTAAGAAAGCCTATTAATCAGTATTGTTAATCGTGTAAGCAAAGTTGTCACACAGCACCATATTAAACGGGACGGAAAGCCATTGGTGCAAGATGGGTTAAATTTATCGTAGCACCATAGACATGCATTATTAAAAAAGACTGGACCCTAGATCAAGGATTTTTCCTTGCACGCATTTATGCGTTTGAATACCAAAATATGTTTTAATTTTATGTTTTATTTATTTTTATTTAATTTCTCATTTTCCCTTTTAGGCGTCTCCAGACCGATGCCCCCAACTTGCCTGGTCCTTAAGTCACCCATGTATATCGCAAACTACATAATACATGGTTATAATTTGCTTCCCATTAGAAAATAAAAATCGATACGTTAAGTCATTAAGCACCTCATGAGTTTCGTATGGGCTAGTCCATTTTTCCGCCTATTTCGCAGAAATCTCTTCTTGGACTAATCACTAAGAAAATGTGTCATGAGAACGAATTCACATATTTTTTTCTGATGCTTACTACCTTTGCGTCCTTAAGCTTGATCATTCGTGATATTTCGTGAATGTCTTAAATTTGCATGTCTTAAATTTCTGGATAAAACCACACTGCTCATTGTTTAGGATAATAAAAGAAATCGAAGGGCAGTTTACAAAACACAAATAACGTAAATACCGTACAAAAGGAACAAAGCGTCTCTTAGAAGTAGTGCTAGTACCCCCACCTTTTTTTTTTCTTGTTTCATAATTTTTAGGGAAAACTATTTTTGTTCCTTTGGGGTGAGCTTTACATCCTCCTTTTTGCACGCCTTTATTTTATTTATTTTTTTAATAAAACTGGCTTTGTAGAGAAAATATAGAAAAATTATAAAGTAAGAAAGAAAACAAAATTTTGAAACTTTTTCTCGTAGATAAAAGTTGCGTTGGTGGTTCTGGCCGTATCCTACGTCTTGGCTATTCCATACACGTTATTATCCGAAATGCCATTTATCAAACTGGCGCTACTGATCGAGAAGAAACTTGCTACGAAGAAAAGGAAGCCTCGCTCATTGTAACTTATCATCTTGTGATTTTTTTGTTAACGTGTGTGCACCGTGGAATGGAAGACATTTATTTAAATAAAAAATCTTAAAACTTGTATAATTATCGGTGTCTTTACATTTTCATTTAATGTGGGTGATATTTTCACGAAGGGAATTTGTCTGTAATTTTCATTTCCAGTTATTGTAGGCGCAGCGTATCTTGAGTCCTGCATGTATTTTATGAGCGGCTACATCTTCCTGGAGGGAGCGGCTATAATCGACAGCCGCCATTGTTTTTGTAACCATCTACGATTTCAACAAGGTGCTCTGCTATCGAAAACATGCAATCGATTATCTGTATTCGTTCTGGGGCGAATTCAAGATAGGCTGCGGACACTATAAGTTCGTGCAACGAAAATTGTTTTTGCTAGTTAGTAACCCATCTTAGTACATGCATGTCCCCATTCTTGAACGTTACCAGGATTACAACAGGGCTTTGAGGTTGTGTGCTTTGGTCTTTACAACAGACAATTGAAGGTATGCATCTTCTGATTCTGAACATTGCTGCTGTTTCATCTTGCGTGCGGATTACATGATGACGATTAACTGTATGATGAATAATGCAGAATGGTATATTTAGATCACTGCCGTTTCTGTGAGATGCTAATTCGCACGAGAATGGCAAAATAGTGATTAATAGTATTAATGATGTCGATTGATAAACTAGATCGCTGCTGTTTGCGTGAGATTATGATTCTCATGTAAACGTCAAGCTAATGATTAACGAAGATTAACGGTATTAGATTAAAATCTAGCTAGCTGCTGTTTATTGGTGTAACTAGCGGAGTCGCACGCTTCGCTCGCTCATTCCGCGCCGTCTCGCTACGCTCGAGGAGCTTTCATCCTGCAACTCTTGTGCTGCTGACAGACATTCCACGTCTAAAACGATCAAGCAAATGGTCAGAGTGCATTACGCGTTTTTCGGAAGGCTTCACAAATAAACAAACGGAAACCATAAATCATTCCAACATTTGCATCTTTTGAAGCAAAAAGATCAGGCAATTTATCAGTAAAGCGCAGTTTCTGATAACAAATGCAGATTTTCGTTCGTTTCGCTCACTCAATCAGCGCAAATATTTTCTCAGAAGCGTGACCGAATCAATGTAACCACCAAGAACCACACATCACTTGTAATTTGTGTTAGTGTACACTTTATATGGGTTTTCTTGTTTTACTTATTGTAAGAATTTTGTTCTTTACGTCCTGCTCAGTACAGATTTTTCCATGGGCATCTCATCACTTCACTTTCTGATGATCCCTCACTTGGAGACACATCTGCAGCAAGGTAGATGTGATCTCCTACGAAGTTTTCATGAACAAACTATGACGTCATGAACATACATGAAGAGGGTTTAAAAAAAAACTTATTTTTTCAGTGTTTTTCGCGTATTTGATGGTGATATCAAGTTACAGCGATGGAAATAGGCCGATACTGTGCGCAATTTAATTATCTTCCGTTTGGTCCTAGTCCCATCTTTACAGGTGCTTTGGTTCCAGAGGAGTAGTGGTAAAAACACACATCATACGTCCTTAATGATGTAGATAATTTTGCTTCTGTTTCTTGGAAATGTGATTATTTATATAATAATTTTGTGGTGTCAAATGATGAAGGTCGCCACTTGGGGGTGTACCATATTAAAGGCAGCCATTTTGGTATGTCCTCAGTGGGTGCCATCTAGGATGACGTCACAGAATGCATCTGACCGGAAGTGACTTCCAAGATGGTCTCCGACCTGCACATACTTTTTCCTCCTACTGTGAGGGACTTCCGGTGTTAAGTCGTCATCTTAAGTGTTTTGCATCAAACACGTTTATCTCAACATCCCACCACTTTCCCGGTATACTGAACACGAAATTTTGGAGGTGAAGATAGAAATTTCCGACAGTTCCCATTAGTCCTTTGAGTAGTTTCATTCGGCCTGACTTATGGTGGGCCGGAGGACGAGGATCTCGGAGCCAGGAAGAATGCAGTCTATGCTATCGACATACAAAATGCTAGGCCGTTGG
>JAHWFP010212095.1:0-25825 GCA_023313725.1 Lithobius niger | reverse complement strand
TTGGCATGTATCCTGTAAGTTCTTAAGCCTACGAAGAATGCAGTCTACGCTATCGACATACAAAATGCTAGGCCGTTGGGTTTCTTTAATCCAGTTGATAGACCTCGCAAAAATGCTTGCCTGTTGCTCCTAGCCAACTGTGAAATCTTCCCAAAGTTTCGTTGGCATGTATCCTCGCCATTATACCATCTGGCCGGAATTTGTCAAATCGCAGTCTTTGTTTCCAGCAGATGTAATCCTTTTATTTGGGAACTGTACGAAAGTGCCCATCTCAAAGAATCTTTATTAATAAAATCGTGTTGTCGCGTAGGATGGACGGCAACGAGACGGCCACAAGTAATTGATAGAGCACATATCCGTTTTCATTGTCGGTCGGTCGCTCGCTTTCTTTGCTACCGTGGCGTATTTATTATTTCACATGCACAAAGACGTATTCATTTATTTCACATGTACAAATGCGTATTCCAACCATTTTTGCAGGAAAGAATCATATGTAATGTAAGTGTATGGACTCCGGAACAAGGGATACGCTGAATGAGGGAGTGAAGCAAACGAAAAACACCGTTTGCTACACAGGGTACGCAAAAACACATAGACGGCCTACACGCATTCCGTAAAACACATGAGGAAGGAAATCGTTCCAGTGTTTTTAACGGTGCATTAAACACCACCCGTGCATAGCACGGGCTTCCGCTAGTGTATTTTAAAACTCACAGCCAAATGAAAGCCTCACAAAAGCAGATAGGAGTCAATGCTGCACCTACACAAGTAAGCGAGTAACACTGAAAAAGATACAGCATATTTAACAGGCATTTGAAGAATGCGGTCTTCCAATCAAGAAGGAATTGGTAGCCACCGTTGGTCATCTCACATCGCCGGGCAAGAAGCGGCCCAAATCCGTTGGAAATCAACCAGGGCTACAAATCATCTATGAATTCACACTTTCGGGAATTAGACCGAAGTTGGAGCTTCTGTCTAATTCCCGAAAGTGTGAATTAATGGAAGATTTTTAGCCATGGTTGATTCGCAACGGATCTAGGCCGCTTCTTGCTGGGCGATGTAATTTGACCAACGGTGGCTACAAATTCCTTCTTAATTGGAAGACCGAATTTCTTCAAACGGCTGTTAAATCTGCGGTACTTGTATGGGTGCAACATTGACTAGTGTCTGCTTTTGCGAGGCTTACATTTGGCTGCGAGTTTTAAAAGACATTCTTTGAGATGGTCACAATTTTTAAAACTACTTTCGTGGCTGCTGTAAGCCTTAACTATGGCAACTACGTGCATATTTTCGGAGCCCGGATAGGTGGTTTAATAAATCCAAGTACAGAGTTAGTCTTACTTTCTTTAAATTACTGCGTTAGTTATTTCGTTGTCAAACAAATGTATTTTAACGGACTATTTTCACTGCAACAGAGCACAAACGATCGCGTCTCAGAGTCGGTTCTCAACTGATTCAACCAATCAGAAGTTAAGTGCGGTTTAAGGATAGTGCATCTTGATTGTCACAGAAAAATGACATATTTTAGTTCATTTTAACAAATTTCGAAAAGAGGCCCATTTTTCCGGAACCACAATTGGCAGCCAGCAGCCGGATCAAACTTTGACTTCGTCTGGTATTCTGGTCTACGCCACATAACGAAAGTGTACGACTGAACTACATTTGGCAGGCCTAAACCAATTTCTACATAGTGACAAAACGATCACCCAGTATCAAGCACGTAAGGCCGAAGCACATTAGGCTAATCGCCGCTGCTTTCGGCACGCTTGTGATGGAACATTGGAGAAACAAAACAACTTACGATACGGTATATTATCGTTTCAAATATTACTCGAACGTAGTTTAATTATTGATAAAATGTTCACAATCCCTCGTTACATTCCGAAGCTAATAAAAACAGGATGTGCAAGTGTCGATTAAAAAAATCGCTGCGTAGTACCAAGTCTTCATCTTAAATCATCCGTCAGGTTGTGCGTACACTACCGTCTTTTAATCTTTACAATAAGAAAATACAAGTACCAGAGTGTTACATTCCTTAAAAGTTTTTGTATATCATCCTCAGTTTTTCTCACTATCCATACATTTCACACAGTCATTTGGAATCCTCCATTTCGCTATAACCGTCTACTAGACTAATGAATAGTAGATATACTCCGTTGGTTAAAACCTGTGAAAGAGGCATCCTCTGCATTCAATCTGAATAGAAAAATGTTGAAAATTATGATGTGATTAATTCCTTATGTCACAGCTGCTGTTCAGTTTAGTAATGTGCAGCAAACAATTTTTATTCTTTAACCCCCTTACACAATGAGAAACTTACCCGTACAGTAACAAAATTATTTAAACGAAGGTACAATAGTTAAAATTCGCCAAAAAAGTTTAGGGTTTCAAAATGTCATCTGAAACCTCGACAGGTTTTATGGTTGGCTCCATTCGACTCATAATGCGTTTGGCTTCCCCAGCATTTGGTACGGGACAATCTGTAAAATCCACTGCTTTCAGAACGTCAGTGTCGATTTTTAAGCTCTGCATTTCAGCCCTGGTTGCATCGAAAGCTTTTTGTGCGACTGGGTTGATCTCTCCTTTCTCGCTGCGTGTAGCAAAAGTAATGATTCTTTGCGGTGGAACTAGAAAAAAAATAATTATCAAATTTTATTTTTGGAAAGAGGTGAAAAAATATCCTTTCCAGTAGGCTATTTCATTACCCTAAGCGATTGGATCTTTGTAACAAGAGGAAATCTTACCGTTAGTATCGTCGTCCGATGCGCACATAATGAATACATAGTAATTTTCGTAATCCGTTTTCCAGATGAGGGCGTGTTCTGTAAAAAATTTACAAATATTTATACCTTATTGGTCTGAAATTACACTACGGAGTCGGCCTAAGTAGCTTTACTGCATGTTTACACGAAACTGATATGTACAGTTTGGGATGTGTACAGTTTGGGATGTGTACAGTTTGGGATGTGTACAGTTTGGGATGTGTACAGTTTGGGATGTGTACAGTTTGGGTCGCCACATTTCAAAAGCCAATCTGATACTCCCTTTGTTACACGCTTTTTGGCAAACCTTGTGGGACAGACAGAACGGTAATAAATTGCGAGCTATTAAAGGCACCGTCGAGGAATGGCATTCGGCGTGTCGCCGCAGTCGCCGTGAAGAGGTTGTGTTGGCCCTTTGCGCATTGGTCACACCCGACTTACTCTTTTCCCTTTGGCGGGGGGGGGGGTGGTTGACCCGCCTGAATGTTATTGGTGTCGACGACCACTTACGGTCCGGCACTTCCTTGTTGATTGTCGCCATCTTGATAGCGTTCGTCGTCGTTTCCATCTTCCGCGAGACATTGCGCGTCAATTGGTCGATAAGTGTCCTCCTGTCCGGTGTTTTTCAATTTTTGCAGGAGATACAGATGAATGACAAGAATTAGATTAGGGGTTTGAATAATATCTCTGTAATGTGTGGTGCAGTGGCAATCCGGACAGCTGCATTGTGACTGAGGTTGGCGCTAATGACCAAGTTGTCGACGTGCCATTAAGCCTTAACCCCCCCCCCCAACTTTGTTTAGATGCTTCAACCTCTGTTAACCCATAGTAGCATGAATTAATTTCTGGCACTTTCTTCAAGTCGTGGAATTCGAACCAACATTAACTTGGTTTACAGCCGAGGTCGCTGGGCTGTTACTGATGGCTTTGTTCAGGAACCCCAGGGACCCCTCACAAAGATTGCGGTGCACTTGGGGCCTTAACTTTTTTTCATGGTAAAGGCTTCGCCCTTAACTGTATTTCTTCTGACGCCACGGTTCAAAATCTAAACTTCTGTATGTGAATATTTTGGTCCAAATTTCAATGCGTCTATTGTTTGGAGGCCCAATTTAGGACAATATTTTATTAAAATTGAAAATGAAGGAGTTGCCCATACCAGGTTGTGTTTATCGTGTGAAGTCTTTCTTTGTTAGGGCTTAAAATGATTTACTCACTCTACGTCCTATTCTGTGTTTTTGTTCCCTGTTTGGTCATCGCAACTATTGGGGAACATTGATCATAGTGAATCGGGTAAATGAGAGATTTTTGTTGCTGTTCTTCTCAGAATAGTTAAAAACGTTGACAGCAGTTGAAGCAGAATTGTCCTCAACCCAAACCAAAAATTCAATTTTTTTTTAAATTAATTTCTTTTGAGCCTTAAGTCAGCCGAAGCAATTTAATGCTTGTATGGCTGAACCGGCTCAATTTTGAACATTAGCAGACTTTTAGAGAAGAAGAAATATCTGGTAAAGGGAGGTGCCAACCCCGGGATTCAATCCGGGAAACCTCCGATCATCGTAGGGGCCGAAAGATTGGCCAGAATAGTTCCCATAGCCGCTGAAGAAGCATGGCAGCCTCTCACGCTACCCTACAGGCAGTCCTGGCGGGAGAATATACCATGGTCCCTTTTCCAGGGGTTCGATCAGATCCGCATACGTCCAGCAACCAGGATGAGCTCTCTCACCACTCAGCCAGAATGAAATGAATTGTTACATGATTCAAAATAGTATAATACACAAATAAAATTCCTGCAACTCACTTCCTTCTGGCCCTTCGTACATCCCTTTTGTATCAGTTGCTTTTAAGACGCTTTTCCAATATTTTATTTTTCCATCACTGAAACAATAAAAAAAATACGTTAAAAGAGTGATTTTATTTTGAGATAAAATTCCAGTGTGCAAAGTAAGCTAAATATGGGGTAACTACTATACAGTATAACGGGATAAATATTGATAATTATTTTATGACTTGTGGTAGTGCTTAATGAGTTAACTTGTTAAACCAATATAACACTGTACAATTAAATGCATGAACGAGGAATGACGGGTTTTTGGTCAACTTTTTAATACGTGAAATACTTGAACCACTGAAGTTCACTTAATTCTAGCACCCACAGATTGCTGAAAAAAAACCCCACTTAATTCTCAAACAACATACTCTTTAGCTTTAACGGTCAGCAGGGTGCTTATGTTGGTTTCGCTGTATTGAATGAACAGGTTTACACACGCGCTGGTATATTCGTAGCTGGATGTGAATGTTTCAAACCAAAAGCCATTTGAAACCTAAAATAAGAAGAAAAAAACACATTATGAAATGAATACAATAGTTTTAAGCATTAAAATTTAAACTTATATTTCTGTTAATACGTTATGTATTCAAGCTAAAAAGTGAGTCTGTTGCTAATAAACATTGAATTTGAGATAGGTTTACGATAAATTTGGGAGAGTTTGTGACTGCAGGAACTGCCAATGAAAGACAAGCTAGGGAGAAAAATTAGGCCATTAGTTCCGCTATTTGTTCCTTTAGAGCACCACCACTGTAAAAAATATTTCCGTTTTTTTACGGTGACAGTCAATGGTAACACTGCTAACAGGAAAATGAACGTAATTTAACGGACGTCTCGTTATCTTGAGCAACGGTTAAATTTACGGAGCATTAATTAAGTAAAGATGAGTTGAAGTCAGGCTAAACAGTAATTATCAGTCTAATTACGGTACTTTATTCCGTAAAATATATTTACAGGCATGTTCCGTAAATATTTACGGACGTTGTACGGTGAAAATACGGAAATTTTTAACAGTGCAGGGCAAGAATTTTGGCGAACCGTTGGCCAGAACTTTTTTCTCAAACTTGGGAATATTTTGTCCATCCTGGATATCTTAAGATTGCTTAGTAAATATTAACTAAGGCAAATGATATGCCTAATTACTAAAATATAGGCTATAACTAAATAAATATAGCCTACTTAAACAAATATAGCCTAACTAAACAAATTAAGGGTTGAACAGATAACTTTACCCAATAGGCCTATAGAAAACAATAAGCCTATAGTCAATAGGCCTAAAACTAATACGCGTATACATAGCAATGCTACGTAGATCAAAATGGACTCTCTGCAATATCCAACGCAGATGCTCGATATTCCCACCTTTTTGTGCTAGGCACTCTTCACACCTGCTGACGAATGATGTGCGAACGTTTCTAGCATGTCAGGCGTGATGTATCCAACTTTTGCTCGGATCCGTCCTTAAGGTCATCGAGCGACAAGGGTTCTGTTTCATACACCTCGTTCTTGATGAAACCCTAAACGAAGTAGTCCAACGGAGAAGATCGGGTGACCTCACTGGCCATGGAACTGGTCCACCCCAACCAATTCAGCGGTTGGGGAACTGGTCATTCAATCACTATTGAACATGCTTGAGGCAGAGTTTAGAGACACAATTTAGAAACCGTTGTTGAACCCGTTTCGAAAACGAACAGGAGGACCAGTCAATGCAGGACATATTTAAGTCATCGACGATAACATTTGGCAGAATACTAGTCATATTTTCCCTAAAGATCTGGTTCATGCCAGCTATGTTAGTCTCATTTACACCATTTGGTATATAACCCAGGATCGACCTAATCATGTTTGGGCCCAATTAATACTGAGGGCTGCCACGTCGTTAGCAGATTTATGGACAATTGACGTGCATTGTTTCTTAACAAAAATTGCACTACGCGAGAACCCCGAATCCCATCGCATTAAATTATACGGCAAATTGTAAGTCTTCAACCATTGGTGCTGCAGTGTAACGGCCATTTTATGGCCTTGTGTAATTCCGAAAATATTGTTAACTGCTCATTGCGGAATATGATTGTGTCTCTTGGCTCATGATGGTATATCCATTTAAAAAATTGGGGAAAGACATGATTGTATCGGCTATTTCATCGAAGAGATAAGAATTAGTTAATAATCACGATTGCTCATTTGAGCAGGGAAACTAATCACGTATAATGCGCATAATGTTTGCCAACTATCTGATGCAATGGGTTCTGTAACTGTGGTTGGTGAACAGGATCCTCCTGGTGATTTGGTATCGTTTCTTGGGTGTTTTGGGCACGGTCCTGGTACTGTATTTGATGGGGTCAACATCGGCAGGGATATTGCTGGTCGTCGGTAGTGCGCCGTCATTGGCAGTCGCCTGCATGCTTGTCTAGTAAATACGAGAAGTCTTAAGTGCAAACTGGCAGAGATGTGCCGTCTGCTGCCGACTAGCGATTACGACATTGTCCTTGTGGTCAAAACCTGGCTCAAAGACACGGTTTTGGATTCAACGCTACTACACCAAGCCACATTGTGTACCCATTGGGGAAAAAGCCCAATAAGGTACACAGTTCTATGATAGGACTTAACGCACTCAATGACGAGTTTCATTTTTGCTGCAAGGGCACTCGGAGTAATACATTTTTCAGATCATCAAATGAGTTTAACAGAGTGCTGCCAAGCAGAAGGACAAACGTCTCAACGCACACAGCGAACTGTGTAAAATTAAAAGTGGGAAAGTAGTAAACTCTTCATATCAGCAAATGACTCCTCGACAACGACTTTTGGACAACTTTAAACTACTCTGTGTTAATTATTCATATGTACCTTGATCGGTGTTATGATCTCATCGGGCGTCCGCTTTGCTGATAATCGACCACTCCGACCATCAGAGTGTTCGGTTATCAGCAATGCAGACGCTCGATCAGATCACACGACCAACCAAGGTACATAGGAATTAACACAAAGTAGTCCAAATTCGCCAAAAAGTCATTATCCAGAAGTCTTCTGCAGATATGAAGAGTTTACCTCATGAAAAACGCTTTTGTAGCCTTCAACTCACCTTGTCATTGTCGAAGTCAGGCCTTGGTTTTAAACCGTTACAGTTTATATCTTTTTCTGCGAAGGTTAATCCCAACAAGACGACTAGGACGCACGAAGTAACTAAAGCATTCATGTTTTTTTTAATTTCTGTGGAAAAAATGGAAAATTTGAATTATTAAAAGTTATACTTACATGTTAACAGTTTGGAACTCGGTGGAATTAACGCACCACCAATTTTATGAAAAATGTTATGCACGGAGGTCCACAAAAAACTGACGACCCAACATTTTTTAAGTCAAAAGTTTTTTTGTTAGCACCCTCCAGAACCGTAAAGGGTCAGATGATGTCTAATAGAACGGGTAGTTTTGAAAGTCCCTTTACGTTTCTGGAGGGGGCTAACAAAAAAGTTTGTACTTAGAAAATGTTGGTTTTTTGTGGACCAGCCTGTACACTTGTAGCAAAAATTATGAAGTCCCACAAAGTCTCAAGAAAATCTACAACTAATTAAGTAAAAACGATTACATCAAAGTCCGCCCTGTAAAGAGAAATACTGAAATCTTAGGGGGTGAGAAGTTCCACAACCGTTAAAAGCATCTACAAAAGAACAAGAATCAAGTAGTTCATGTAGTCAAGTAAAGTAGTCAAGACAGTCTAGTGTTTCGTTGCTGTCACATGCTGCATGTGATATGTTGTAATTACTGTGAGGTGAATCCCAATGCTGCACAACCTTGCATTGCCTCAGACGTTTTTTAAAACGACCAGTTTTTGTGCATGATCTTCCGGTAACTACTACCCGGTGACTTTTAAATACCCATTAGTATTGGACTCAAGTGGCTTTGCCCGTCGTGCTCCTTACCATTTTACACATGGTTAAACCCATTATTATTATTATTTATGCTGTACAGTTACGAATGTTGCGACTCGTAGCAGCCGAAGCACCGGCATCAACATCCCGTCGTACAATTAAGTACCCCACCATGTATTGCCATCTGTTGACGGGATTCGCCATCAAATTCTGGTTGGGACATTTTCCCAACGTCTTCCAACAGATGGCGCCACTTACCAAACCTGCCATGTCGCCGTCTGTTGATGGCCCTGGACTACAAGTTCGGGTTATAACACTTTTTCCGAAGTCTTCGAAGAGATGGTGCCACTTACCAGACCTGCCGCACCACTATTTAGATCATATTTTCGCGTATCATTGTGGCACGAAAAGCGGCAACAAAGTTTTAGTCGCGTGGATTGTGTCATTGTCGGCGTTTGAGCTAAAAGAAAAACCGGCCTTGCAGTGCTGGAAACACCGGTTCTCGTCAGATCCCCGAAGTTAAGCAGCATTGGGCTGGATTGATACTTGGGTGGGTGACCACCAGGGAATCTGGCTGTTGAAGACATAGGGCCTAAGGGCTTCGGGCAGATGACCAGGAGTGGTTAACGCTCGTTAAACCCTTTAACCCTTTAAAAGAAAAAACAATCCGTGTCTACTAAACCAGACAACTTTAAACCAAACGAAGATAGGGTCTTAATTTCTCGAAATTGGCAGCTTGATACGATGGAAAGATTTATTTCCTAAATGCTCACTTCCAGAAAGGAGTTGGATTGTTTTTAAGTGGGCGGCAGCAATCGTTGCTTGAAACAATTTCGCAATGCGCGGTACCGAGGTGAACTGTCTCAGAATACTAACTTAACATAGGATTACTTGCTTATTAAATGCTGGATTTCTCAGTGATAGGGCTTTTTTAACCTTCAGTCAAACATATACACACGCGACCTTTCCGGGTCTGCACCAAATAAATGCCACGGGGCGGGGTTTACGGAGGGAGGGGGGGGGGGGTGGGAGGAACGGGCAAGTGTGTGTAGGGGGAAATGCGCGGTACCGAAGTGAATTGTTTCAATGGATTAACTTAAACATGGGGTTACTTGCTTACTGAATGCTGGATTTCTGAGAGATAGGGTTTTTTTTCGCCGTCAGTCAAACATAATCATGCGACTTTTCCGGTGGCTGCACCAAAGGGGAAATGTCAGGGGGCGGCGTTTTTTTGGGGGGGTGCGGCAATTGTTCGTGGGGGAAACACGTATGTGTATCCCGGAGGGGGCATGAGTGTAGGGATTGGGGGTTAAAGTAATTGTGGGAGGGGGGGGAGAGGGTATATGTGGGAGCCATTCACATGTTCGGTTTTTGGTTTGAAAAATTTAAAACCATAAACCAAACACTTGAGATGCTGGAGGGAGGCTGAGAGATATTCAGAACGAGTATACGTATATTCAGAACACTACGAGAGTGCAGACGGGGGTGCAACGGGGTGCGGCAAGGGGGGGGGGGCCAGGGATGTGCTGTACGGGTGGGTGAGGGCGCATCCTGCGCACGGGCACAACTAGTCATGCACTATAGTGAAAAAGGGCGAGCGGCCGACAATGTCTGTAACAATCAGTAACAAACGAAATATTGCTTTAATAATGTTAGCTGTTAGAACCGACTTAAAAAAAAGACATTTACTTCCCTAAGAAAACAAAACAGCAGCGTTTCCAAGGGAAGAGGAGTAGGGATGGGGGATATTCAGACCACACATTGGGGGAATGCGGAAGGGAAAGGGTTACCAGGGAAGCCTCATGTGGGGAAATCGAACCATACAATAGGAAAATATAAGGGGGGGGCACGGGAGTACAGATGAGGATACGAGGGAGGGGGGACCCTTGACAACTTTCATTTCGTGCTGCCCAGCATAATATTTTGCACAGGCATGCAGGAACCGGCTAGACCGGCATATGTTACGCCGGGGGTACAGCTAGTATATTAGAAACTAGCTGAAATCCCGTCAAATATGACGGGTCCTAGTGTTAATAAGTTGATTATGGGGGAAAAAACCGCAGAAAATACTGTTTTTATACACAACATTGAAAATTGAAAATGGCTACTATTAGCCAGAATTTGTACTGAATAGTAAAATTGAAATACGCCTAAAAAATGGGTGCAACGTTCAAAACCTGAAAAACGAACTCCCAAAGGTCAAAATACATCTTCTTATTAAATTTGAAAAAATATCCGACGACGTTAGGCCTAACGAAAACAGCATAACTTAAAACCCTTCAATCATTCCACAGCTAACCCACGTTTCACCCTTTGTCCTAAAAAAAAGAGACTCTAAAAAGAGCCTAAAAAAAGGGCCCGAGAAAGAAACGTAAAGTTGGGCTAACAAAAATCCCGAAAAGAAGAAAATCACCAAAGGTAACCGTAACCTTTCCCTGGTTTCAGCATCAAAATAGCACAATTGGGAGAGCAAGAAATTCGACTGAAATTGGGATTAAGTTTGGGGAAAAAAAGGCTAAACATCCAAAGGGCTGTCGGTGCCCACCTTCCCAACTCTTACTCTATTGACGCGTACGTATTGCTGGCGCTGCTATATGACCTTGGTTATCCCTCTATGGCGTTTAGCGACGCAGATGGGGTTGGCAGCAGATGGTATTTCTGGCGCTGCTCATCTGGGCGAGTCGTGACGTAGGCGTTGCATCGTGACGTAGGCGTTGCGCGGTTGCGTAGTTCTCGCCTGTTGGTGCTGCTGCTGGCGTCGCGTCGCTCGCGTCTGGTTATGCTGGCTATTATATGTATGGTAACGTAGTACAGTAAGCTTCATTCAAGTGATGTGCCGTAGATTCGAACCAGCGAACCAGGCTGTCACCATTGCCTATGACGGAACAAATACGGTCGAGTTTGAGTCCTTGTAGCGTTTGTGACCATAATAATGGGTTCAGTGAGTCATCTTTATGCCAGTGGTCATGCCATGTCGGTAAAGGTGGTACGGTTGTGATCGAGTGACAGACTGGCCTTATGGTTCGAATCGGGGTCACATCACTTGAATGAATCGTAAGTGCGAAAGGGGCTTAGTGCAAAACGTTATCTCAGTGTACGATTTTTGCTGATGGCTCATTTACAACTTATACTTACACACTGTTTGTATTGACTTACGTCGGTTTATTCCGCCGACTAAAACTTCAGACTGTAGGAAAAACTTAACTACCGAAGTAGCTAGCAATGGTCCGCTTTTTAATGTCATCATCGAGCAAATACCTTTACCAGAATATGACACCATAAATATTTAGTCAGCAAAAACGTCCCGTGTGGTGTTACAGGCACGGTAACAATTATCGCGCTTCCGATGAAATGTGTAGGGTAATTGGTGCTAATCACTGCAGTCAAACTCAACTATTTCAACCAAACACGGATACTAAAAAAAAACAAAAAACAAAAAAAAACAGCTAGACTGGAGAAAAATACATTCGTCAACATATTTCATTGCCCATTTGGATTTCCGTCTTGCAGTATGAATAAAGGCAAAAGGCGTTGAATGAAAGCTGCAAACAAAACTTCTACCCAAGGAAAGGATTTACACCAAATGAGCGAGTAAAGCGATCGTCATTCAATGCTTCCTTAAACAAGGTTTATGACAAGGTTTATGACAAGGCCTATGACAAGGTTTGTAATGAAAAGCTGATGTGTAAACTCAAAATGGTGGGCATTGTGGGACCTATTGCTAATTGGATTAAAACATGGCTGTCTAAACGGCTGATTGCAGTCGTCTTGGAGGGCCAGCAATCAGATTGGAAACTCATTACAAGTGGTTTACCGCAAGGATCGGTGCTTGCCCCGATTCTATTCTCGATTTTCATTTCTGACTTTTGCTCAAGCGCGGGGTTGATAAAATCTAAATTTGCAGACGACACTAAGACTGTGTCAGTGGTGGGTACCCACGAAGATCTTACCACAGTTCAATCCTTGATTACTGCTGCTTTAGAATGGAGCGAGAAATGGCAAATTCCGATAAATAAAGATAAAGTGACTGTACTTCACATAGATCGAAATAACCCACAGGCCCATTATCGGCTGGGTGACACTATGATTACCCAGGTAAATATGATGCGAGATTTGGGGGTAATTGTTGATAATGAATTTTCTTTTGTGCACCATATTTTGGCAATTGCCCAAAAAGCAAATGCAATCACCTATATGTTACTTATAACAATCTCCTCTCGAGATCCAATTGCACTAATTACTTTGTTTAAGTCACTTGTTCGCCCAATTTTGGAATTTGGTGTTCCATTCTGGAACCCACTGTTTTTGAAGGACTCCAAAATCCTTGAAAACATCCAAAGGAATGTCACAAAAAAAGTGAATAAGTGTTATCACCTGTCTTATGAAGCTCGACTAAAAAAACTTAACCTTCCTTCACTTAAGTGGAGAACGCAAAGGGGAGGCCTAATTTACATGTTTAAGGTTTTAAATAGACTTATCCTAAAGTTACCAAACTTATTTTTTGTTATTAACAAGTCTGGATTTGGCACAAGAGGCTCACCATTTAAACTGATGGTGGAAAGGTCTCATTATAACAATGTACGGAACTCATTCTCGTTCCGTTGGATCAAGGCTTGTAATAACTTGTCTGTGGATATTGTCACCGCACCTTCAGTGATTTCCTTTAAATTGAAATTGGATAATTATACGGGGTGCGAAATGAAATTTGGGTATGACTGACTTTCTAACTGTTATGTGTGTTTCTGTGCTTTAGGCAGGATCAGTTGTATCTACTACACTGTTTGTAAACCTAGTGTATTGATCGAAAACCTATGGCATCATGTTTTGACCAATTTGCTAGGAATTCCTTTATACTAGTGTAAGGAAAAAAGTGAAGGCAAAAGAGTTAAATGAATTTGTGTAAATGAAGGTTGTTATCGAGGATTTTTGTTGGTTGTTTAGGTAATGACTAGTTTTCCGATCTTACCGGTGTTTTGTTGTTTTCTGTTTTGTTTTTATTGAATTTAAATTATAGTTTATTAATATCGTCTAATTCCTATGTTGGAAACCGACGACAAATGTATTGTGTTTAAATAAAATAAATAAACTGTTAACAAAGATTCAGAAGAACACCGTGGTGTACCAAAGTACTCCAAATCAATAAACAAAGCCGTAGAATTTGGGTTTGGGTTGGGGGTAAGAAGCAGCCTCCAATAGAGCAGTGACATTTGCCGCCATATTGGCACCAGTATGGGTTTTGGAGGGCATAACTACAAGGTGCACTACATAAAAATGGAGGGAAAAACAACGGAAGAGCGGATTTCTTAGGCGTAAAATAACGTTGTTTTCTCCAACAACAAAAATCGCGCGTTTTAGGTCTAAGAAATCACTCTTAACAGCATCGGCTTCAGTATGACGCCCTACTGTTTTTCTCTGCAGTGCCCCTTGCAGCTAACCCATTAAGGCTCCACCATAGAGTTATACACAATAATACTACGTCGTGTCACTGTCTTATAGGGTGGAGCGTAGAAACCTGTTTTTGGAATTCTTCATTGGTATGGTGTGGAAAAGTTGCTTTTGGGAATCACTATCGCACACACAAAATTTGAGGTCATGTCTTGAAGTGCTCCAAGGGCCTTCAAATTTAACGCTGTACGGCCATGGGCAGAACGGCGAAACAGGCAAAAATGATGATTTTACCCGTTTTAAAATGTAACTTTTAACATTATCTCATTCGAATCTATCAGAAACTATGTTATAGTGTCCGTGGCCTATCTTGAGTTCTCCACAGAACGAACACAGATAATCGATTGTACGTTTTCAGTAGCAGAGTACCTTGTTGATATCCAAGATGATTACAAAAACAATGGCGGCCATCGATTAAAGCCATCCCATCCAGGAAGACGTAGCCGCTCACAAAATACTTGCAGGACTCAAGATACACCTCGCACGCAATAGTATCCTATAATTACGACGAATTTTATTTTATTCTTCCCTGATCCCTCCCATACTGTCAATGCTTGCACACAGCAGTTCATCGTCAGTCATTGCAGCCTAAAAGTCCAAAATGTTTTTGCCAATCTCAACCGTGAATGGCTAGGGTACAGGTCTGTCTCTATAATTTTAGACTGATCTCGTTTATTTGCAAAGAAAATGTCCATAAAACATGATTTTAGTCACAATTAAGTTTTTATTAAACCTTTCATCCTGAAGAACGAATAAAGCCAGGGCCGTTATCAGTTCCGCTGTCGACGTAATGGAGCGGGCTCCGCTTTCTCTACTGTTTGGCTGTCAATCGGATCAGATCGGATTTGCCTTGTAATTTCTAAACAATAAGAGACAGCTGCTTTTGGGGTTTGGGCCATTGGAAAGGTTGTGAAAAAAAACCCATGAAAAGTAAGTAAGTAAGTAAAACATTTTTTGCAATTGCAAATGGTCAAGCAAGGATTGGGGGATCACTGACAGCCTGCCAAATCTAAAAAAAAAATACGAAAGGTAATACTCAAACGATTTAAAATCGAGTGCACCCCGATTGGAGGGTATGTCAATGACTAAAAAGACATGTGGGATAGAGTGTCTCATGTCAAGTTTAGGGATAGTAACGTTGCATGATTTCTGGAGATTTATGCGGGTTAAACGTTTCCGGAATGCCTCTACAGAACAACACGTGACCACTTCTTCGGGTAGAGAAAAGGGCGTATTCAAACGTCCAAATCGGTTGACGAAAAGTAAAAATATCTTGAATTTGGTTTATTACCGCCTATAACGCTGCCTGTTTATCATCAACAATCAATCTTTTAACAATCGGATGCCTTGAACAATTAGAAACAGCTTCGTCGTCTCGTTGTTTTGATTTTGGCTCTTGCTACTGGTCCATTTCGTCACCCTGACGGTTCCTCAACCCATGTCCGATTCCAGATTTTTCTTTTGGTAAACCTCCAAGAAACCGCCTAAATTTTCTCGCCAATTTGTTGCAATTGTGCTCACCGGGAAACGGGCACTAAAAATGTGTAAAATGCTTCAGCTTCTAGGACCCCCACTGGACGAGTGGCAGACTCCCACAGAACCATAAGCAGGGTTAGACAGTGTCTTTCAAAATTACATTTATGGCTTCACCCTATGTAATCTTCGAAGCTCTTTGGGAAAATCTTAAGATGAGTTGGCAAAATGTTGGGTCTTCCCTCCCCCTCCAACCGTGTACCTTTCGCTGTGGCCCCGAGTAAACAAAAACTAAATCTTTTGAGGTTTAAGATGGGAACCAATGTTGAAACAGGAAGGGAACAATGTATGCTGTTCCTGTCTACCACTGGTTAAGGATAATGGTATAGGATTATTCTTCTTGAAACCTTACTACTGCATTTAGTCAGCATTGCTGTATTACTATTACAATTTACAAATGGAAGAAACGAATGTTTAATGTTTTATTAGGCCAACATTTCCCAACAGTGCGTATCACATTAAAGTGCAATTTACCAAAATTGTGATGCCAAAACAAAGAAGAAATAAGTTACGGTTTTGTTTCGGTAATCGAAAACTTATTTCTGATATGAGTAAAAGTTAAAACCAATTACAGCCGAATCTCACTACAAAATAAATAAAATTAGATTAAAATAATCGTAAATCGACAATCAAATGTCTCACCCAACATTTCTTTTTGATTAATTGTGCAGTTTTTTGTCAAGTAGTCTTACCAACGATTATTTTTGATGTTTTTAAGCGATGTTGTTTAATTCAGCAGCCGTAATGCGACTAATGCGCACACCATTCCATGGATTACCTACCGCATTAAAAGCTTCATAACGGTACAATACAGCAGTAAAGTTTCAAGTGAACTAAACACTCTAGCAACGTTATACGTAAGCATGTGCATCGTGCAAGCTAAACTTGTGCAACTGACAGGGTATGCTTGTGTAACTTAGAGGTTAAACTTGTTCATGTTCCATTTTGATTCGGTTCCGTCAAACCTTTCCTTAAACATAAAGAGAGTTTTTGTTTTCTTATACACTAATAGGACAAAGTAAAGGTCAATAATGATGCAAAGAACTAGTCTGATTATAGATATTAGCGACACAAACACAAAACACAAATACCTGCGTTTCCAAAATATTGGTTTCAGTTCTAATGGAGGCAGTGTAAGCTTGACTGACAAACTGTACCGGAATTTAAAGGCCTCGCAATCTGATACGGCTACGTGTCTCTTCCACCAAACAATGAGTAGCAGATGGTACCGAAACTTGCGTAAGAATTTCAAGTTGCTCAATAACAAGTGATCTTGGCTAATTTACTGCCTAGCTCCGAAACTTTATCGAATTTATAGTTTATTTTTCTCAGACCAGTTGTGGAAGCTCCAGTTTCCGCAATTGTGCCAATCATGTAGACGGATCAAATTGCAGGCACATGCCAAATCCAGATGGTCATCACTGCAATTGCAGTTTTGTTAGCGAGGATAATTGCCCAACTTTGCGCGCAAACAACTACACGCTTCGAGCTCCAACTCTTTTAATTGCATCAAAGCTGGTTGGCACAGTAAATAATATAGAAACAAAAAAATGGCTTTGCTGTTAGAAAAAAAGCATTAGAGCTCACATCCCCATACTCACAGTTGTGAAGATACACGAATAAAAACGGATTAGAGTTCTCGCGAAAGCAACGAACTATAATTTGAACTCCAATTGCAGGGAAGTGGGACTGTTTTTACTCAATGGTTATTTCAGAAAGTGAACGCAATTTGTGTTTGAAATGTTTAATGTTTGTGTGCGTGGGCATGTGCGTATTTATGCTTGTGTGTACTTAAATTGCGCATCATAGTCTTTTTAAATATTTGTCTGTGTTTGTTGTTTTCTATTTTAAGACTGCTTCGTGTGAGTGGCAATATGTGTATTGTGTATGCATTTATAATTTAAGAGGCAGGTTACCATGCTCCTTCAGCGGCTATGGGAACTATTCTGGCCAATTCTGGCCAATCTTTCGGCCCCTACGATTATCGGAGGTTTCCCGGATCGAATCCCCGGGTTGGCACCTCCCTTTACCATATATTTCTTCTTCTCTAAAAGTCTGGTAACGTTCAAATTTGAGCCGGTTCAGCCATACAAGCATTAAGTTGCTTCGGCTGACTTAAGGCTCAACGAAATTAATTTAAAAAAAAACAAAAAAACAAGCATACTTCTAGATAAGGCAGTTTTTTTTTTGCCTGTGATTGAGTTTGATGTTTCTATTTTAGTTCTAGTTAGTGTGAGTTAGTGTGAGTAATTACGTATTCATTTTCTGTATATATTTTTATTCTTTCAATTTTGTAGGCGTTTTGCTTTTTATGGCATATGTTTTGTTTGTTATATTAGTGAAATACCCATTACAAGCCCTAATCCCACAGACCCGAAGTTCTAAGGGTTTCTAGGGGTTTAACAAGCGTTACCCACTCCTGGTCATCTGTCCGTAGCCCTAAGGCTTAAGTCTTCTGTAACCAACAATACAATAAGTAAAAATACTTAAAACCATCGCTTTAAAACATCGGTGCACGACGCTAATCATTGATGTGTTGTAAAGTAGCCGACGGTAGCGACAAAGAATTGTTTAAAAGTTGCTGGACGATGCTGGGCCTTATGGCTTTGTCGCACAGATGACCGGAAGCGGTTACCGAGCGCTACGAAAACCTTTGAAACCTTTGACGATGCTGGACAATTAAAATTAAAGAATTAGTAAAAATCAGATAAATATTCAAAACGCGCAAAAATACGCAGACGGGTTCGCTAACTCAATCAGTGTTTATTAGCCAGGTAAAAATGATTGTTTAAATGCGTAAACCGCTGGCATAAACCCGATTAATGTTCAAAACGCGTAAATATGTCTTGGAAGTCTCTGACCAGCTGCAACACATCCTTAAAAGGTTTGGACATGGGTTTCTGATCACAGCATGTTCGTATAGGAAGTCGCCTATGGCTAATCTGATGATGCTATCCAAAATGACCTTGGAGGTCGCATTCAAGGTCATTCAATTTGTATCTTCTAACCTACGCAAGATTCGGGCATAAAGTAAATTAGAAAGTTGTGGGGGATTGTAGTGCTAGTACAACATAGGAAGCAGAACAAAAATCACATGTAAAACTAAAGGGAGATATTAGCTAAAGAAGTTGGGTGGTGCAGAGAAGCCATCCATGGGGCAGCAGGAGATACAGACACCCGTGAACCATCAAACGATAACACTAACACGGGTAACATTCTGGCCTGGTTTTGGTAATAGTGTAAAATAAACGCCAGTTGCGGATTTAAGGCAAAAGGACCTGGTAGGCAAACTCTGAGAGGCTCTTTCCTATTTGTCATTTTTTGTCCAGTTCCGTTTAACAACCAGTCGTTTTCACTCCGTGCCCTGCGTACACCAAATGTAAATGCACGAGTTTCATTGCGTTTACCAAAAATTACGCCCATAGGGTAGTGACACGACGTAGTATTATTGTGTATAACTCTATGGTGGAGCCAGTAACTGGGTTAGCTGCAAGGAGCACTGGAGGGAGAAAGGAAGATCGTATTATTGAAGCCAATGCTATTAGACTGAATTTCTTAAGCCTGTAACGCGCGATTTTTGTTGTTGGAGAAAACAACGTTCTTTTAATCCTAAGAAATCCGATCTTAAAGCACTGTCTTGACTAGAAGTGCCGTTTTTCCCGTTACATTTTAATCTAGTGCACCTTGTAGCTATTACCTCCAAATGGTGTCTCGTAGCCAATATGACGTCACGTGACGCTGCTCTATTGAGAATACCAAGATCAGATTTAAGGACATGTTTACGGAACGACTCGCCTTTGCAATCTTGCAGCTAGAAGCTAGAAATCACCCGAAATTCCAACATGGCGGCGGTTTTATGTATGTATGCCGCCTCGCAACGTAAACAGCCAATAACGTAAGTTCTGAAGCGTCTGGAAAATTATTTCATCGGGAGGAATTCTTTATACTGTTGTAACGGATTGTGAGATTGCAAGTATATATTCAAACGATGTCGGATTTAGCTAATCCAGGTAGCGTTGTTACCATGGCAACGACACCTTCGCCATAGCTATTGAATTCTAGCTGTGTAAATGCGCCCTAACAATGGTTAAACAATATGATTTAGCGATTTTGCGCTAATTTTTTCGTATACCGGTAATCACGTAAAACCCGTTTAATATGTTCAACAATCGACATAGCATAGTTAAACCATTGTTGCCTACAAAAGGTGGAATAATTCAGCATTGTTTTGTTGGCTAATGTGGCCGCTTTTGTTGCACATATGGTTCGAATTCGCGCTCGTATCCGTGTAATTGTTAAAGGATCTTCCCCTCCAGCAAGAAGTGGGAACAAGCGGCGCTCGGTTTTTTCTATTGTAGTATGAATGGGCGTTATTATGGATAACAACCGAAAACCTCGGGACATTATAAAACAATGCCCGCAAGCGCTGACGCACCCTTGGGACATTTTTTTTTAAAAATGCCCTCGGTATTCTGTCACTATATTTAACTAATGCACGCTTGGCTATGCATTTACCATAATTTAAACAATGGTTCATCGCTGAGACCATTTGGTTATGGAAAGTAATGCACGGCTACAACAATGTTAAGAGTTTCTTAACTCAGGGCAAATCGTGCGTTTACTTTTGATATACGTAAGGCACGGAGTGATGGGGCAGGTTCATTTTCTGGTTCGCCTAAGAAGCAATTTGGAATCTAGCAACAATACTACAACTGGTAGAAAATTAAGGAACACACAAGTTGCAACAACAGGGTGGCGTTCAAAAGCTCTTGATGAAATTCCCTGTTTTTTCCAGGGTTTCCATATCAATACTAACACTATTTCCAGATTTTTTTTTTTGTGTGTGGAAGGAATTATGGTGCAGTACAGGACTAATTTTTTTTTTTTTCACGTTTCACTCTAATCGCAATAACTATATATATCGCATTGCTTTGCTAAATCAAAAATTGCACTGCCCTAACTGGTATTGGTAAAGAGCAGGAAAAAGCCAATCTGAACAAAAAATAAAAACTCACCCCTTAAACGTAACGTTCCACATTACTTTAGTTTGAGGAATTTTCGCTTCATCAGAAATGAAACAAAAGGAAATGAAGTTTTAACTTAAACAAAGCGTAGTTTTAAAAAGTAAAAAATTAAATCCGAATTACCTATTCTTCCTAGATGAAAGATTTTCCGGAAAAGGTTCAAATTCCCTGAATTTTCCAGACCTGATAAATTCCCAGAATTCTCCCGGTACAACGCCACCCTGAACACGCTGCGTTGCTCTATCACTACTACGATTTAAAAAGGTTCTAAAGTAAAAGCAGGCACGTCAACAAAGGAACAAAACGTAGTACGGATTTCTACCAAGTTTTCACCTTCTGAGTCGACATGTCAAATTTGTAATCTCAAATTCACATGCACGGTTGCCTATTTGAATTGTCATGGCTTTAAATAAGAAACATGAACTAAATCCGTACTTCATGAAAATCGGGTATATAGTTGGCAAAATTAAAAACTGAGCTGGAAAAATTTTGTTGGCTGTTTGATTTGATGTAGTAAATTTTCTGTTAACCTATCGCCACTACGATTCGAAGACCCTCTTGTATTAATGGAAAATCAAACAAATTTTTCCAAAACAAACGTGTTAACAATTTTTTTATATTTCGAAGGTCCAAAATTTGAAGACAAAGGGTCCATAAGATCCAGGATTAAACGACAAAAGAGATCCCAAGATACCGAGATTTAGAGTATTAATTTTCATACCATTTCCTGAATCAAGGTAGAAAAAAAGGAAAATGAAACCTCTCGATTTCAAATGTGGCAGCTTTTCTCCAATAATACCTCAATTTGCCATCAAGCCATTTTGTTCATCTTTCGATGTTTATTTGAAAAAAAAATGGAGCATGTCGTTGCTTTAAAATGAGTTTTTTTATTTTTCAATAATTCCTCTTGGCCGAATCATTTGGGATAAAACTAAACAAAAGATTTAACATTTTTCACCTTTCGATAGTCCATTAAAAAAAATTCTACCTCCAGCAGGAGAGGGTGCACCACTCCACTGATATCTCCCCTCTGCCAATGCTTCCACACAGTAGTTCGTCATCCATTATAGCTTTAATAGCTATAGCTTATAGCTTAGCTATTTGACTAAGCTTAGATCATTTAGCATATAGCTTAAAAGATTCAAAATGTATACTTACGCCAACCTTCAACGGCTGGATACGGGCCTGTTTGTATAATTTTAAACAGAACTCGTTTATTTGCAAAACAAAAGTTTATAAAACTTGATTTTGTCACAATCAAACCTGCTACCCTAAAGAACGAATATGAAAAATCACCCGAATTTGCTCGACGATTTGTTGCAAATGAAGCTAGAAACAGGCACCAAAATGGCGTAAATGTTTCAATTTCCGGAGCATACATAATTTTTTGTAAAAACCTCCACCGCACACGAGCACTGCTTCGTTGTGGAAACTGTACTACTGAATTGTTAAACAAACAAAAGAAAAAACAAACCAAAAAAAAAAAGTCTTTTTAAATCGAGTCTTGTTTCATGTTATAGTTTTATTCTGCAAATCTATTTCGTTAAATGGTGTGTGTTACAATCTCCTGTATTTTTTTTTCAAAAAACACTCGAATCTGCATCAACCTCTGAGCTAGTCTGCTTACCTTTTCCCCTAAAATGGCGACATTTCAAATCTCAGCACAATTCTGGCGTGACAAGTCTAATAATGACTGAATTGTATTTTTAAATAGATCTTGGTTTTATTACATCAATGGATACGTAATCCTTTTTTTTGTTTTTTTGTTATTAGCCAGGTTTTTTCCTTCTAATTCTTAAACAGTGTGTGGTACATGTGATAGAGCTTTCAATGTGCTCTTGATTTCGGCTATCACCACACTCCTACCCATAAAAACAGCGACACCGCCATTACCAGCGTAGCGATTGTTCGAACTTATTATCCCGAAAAGGACGTAAAATGGGAAACTAAAAGTTTTGGCGAAGCTCTGTGGAACTTGTTATTTGGACATATAAATCAATATTTGTCACTTTTCATCGCTTTACCGGATGTAGCCTATAGGAAGCAAAGGGGACTTGTAAAAGGTCAATACGAACCAACGGTATTTCCCTTTACGCATTTCCAAGTCTGTTTTGTTCTTCCCCAAATGATGAACTTTCAGCGATGATTCCATACCCGTGAGCTGCTATCAAAAGTTGAAAATTTCGTGGTACGTTGATATGATCAGTGTTATCAAAATAAGCGTTACTGAGTGGAAGTATGCCAGCGTTTTGAGCCACTAAACCAAGGAAGATATCATCATAGGGAAAATGAGGAGTGTATATAATACATTGTATTTAAGGTGTGTATTGACATAAAGATGGCCCCTGCTGTAACGAATGGTGGGTATTTATCAGGAGGGTATGTGGCTCGGGATATGTACCATTTACTGTCCTCCCTTCGGTCTGGAGACCCATCAAAGTATGCGCGTCCAGCGAATAGGTCCGATTTTTCTGGATCACTTATTTTCAGGGGTCGGTGTGGTGTTAACCTCTGTGTTTTACTTGAGTCTGTTGTCACAGAATTTACGAATGCCGGATAATTATGCGTGTTCTCCAAAAACAGTAATACATTTTTCATGGAAACGTAGTAATCATCGTCCACGAAGAGCCCGAATTGAACATTCCTGCAATATTCCATCACCCAGCGTATTCCCATCATGGTCTTGACGGTGGTGTTGCGATAATGATCGACAAAGTCACTTTGCACAATGTCGTTGTTTACCTGTTGCTCAGTGTTCACTTGTTGCATTACGGATTTGATCCCAGATTAAATATTCGGCGAATAGGCACGCCTAGGAAGCGTTCCTCCGACCCCCAACTTTTCACGAATAGCTTCTCGCCTCTTGAAGTGTTGGACAGCTGATTTAACGACGAGAAGTAATTTTACGGTTTCTGAATGAGAATAGTTCTGCGTCATGCACTTACGATTGCTGCCGTGGATGAATGGATACAGGTACTTATTGATCGAAGGAACGTCCGGTTGATCGCTGGCCATTAACTGTTCAACCCAATTTCGTATATTTGTGACCCTGGTATTACTTGTCGTTGTATGAGATGAGATAAAAGAGGATTTAGATGAACTGATGACTCCGAAGTATAATAAAACCAATACCACAGATATGCAAGCATATTTCATTAATGATTTCATATGAAATTTTGTAAACCGCGGCTCCTTGAACAATTTCTTGAGAGCTGCATAATCACGTTTCATTCCGTGTAATTGCTAGACTCGTCAGTTTTTCGGTTAAAGAAACAAGTGCAAACTCAAATGCCATTGTCAACATGTGACAAAAATGACTTAATTGATATTATGTAACAGTATGACGATGGCGTTCGGCAACAATGCGCTAATCTGTCGCTTTATTGCACAATGGATGGTTTACTGAAAGATTCAACTCGTCGTTGTACAAATATGTTAGACGGTGGCGTTCGGCAACAATGCAGTTAGACTTTACGGCTTTAGGTCAATAAAATGAAAGTCTTACAGCATTGTTGCCGAACGCCATTGCCTAACATGCTTGTGCAACGACGATTTGAATCTTCAGTAAACGAGGCATTTATTGCAACAAAGCGACAGTGTTTATTGCAACAAAGTGACAGTGTTAGCGCATTGTTGCTGAACCATCGTCGAACATATTTGTACAACGATTTGCATTGTTAGTAACCGAGCCATTGTTGTGATAGCATAATGCGCCATTGTTGGCGGGAATGCACTTTGCTCCAACTCCGTTCGTAAACTCAACTAGAATATCCAGGCCAGCTACGCTAGCTGCTTCAAAAAACAGTCCCCTCCCCATCCCTATGTTACAAACGGTGCATCAGAATTTCGACGTAAGCTACGCTGGCTGTTTCATAAAACAACTCCACCCCCCTCCCATCGCCATGTTGCAGACGATGCATCAAACATCTCCCGTGCACTTAAGTATTTTTGGCTGGCTAATAAAGGCCGATTGAGTGAGCGAACGCATATGTGTATTTTTGTGTTTTTGACATTTAACCGACTTTCACTAAACCGTTAATTTTAATCTTCCAGCAGTTTACGCCAGCAGTTTATACATTGTTTTTTAAACAATTATTTTTAGCTAGCTAATAACGTTGATTGAGTAAGCGAACCCGTCTACGTATTTTTGCAAGTTTTGAATATTGATCGATTTTCACTAATCCTTTAATTTTAATCATCTAACTATCCAGCAAGTTTAAACAATTCTTTGCCGCTACGCGAATATTATTGTGTGGTCAATGGGGCACCTTAGCACTCGCGATTGCCGCCAGGAGGAGTCGTGTACTACTGGTCCTTGACTGTCTTCTCGCGTGGAAGCAATGGCTGGCGTTCAGTACCAACCAAGACGGGTCGAGCAGCTGAAGCTCAATTTATCGCAACATGGAGCTTCGACACATGGGAAAAAAACTAGATTTGATAGACGAGGTTGAAAGTTACTTCATTCTGAATATTAAGTGTAAAATATGCAGGGTGGCTACTAAATAAACAGTGTCCTTAGGTCAGGAAGTAGCTTTTGGGGAAAAGTTTGTAGCTAGTCGCAATATTCCACGTAAGCTCCTAAATACAAAATACGAGTTAAAATTGTTGTTTAGAATTCTGTCCCAACCCCCCCCCCCCCCATAAAAAAAAAAAGAAAAATCGTGGCTACAACTCCACTCTGTTAGCACCAACTTTTGTAAACATAGCCACTGGGACCCGGGTTCGTATAAGTACTTCATTTTGAACACGCAGGGAGGATTGTATATTTTATGTGTGAAGATTTGGGGTTGGACACATAAAATTCAGTCCCCCCCCCCCCTCCAACAAAAAAAAGGCTGGTTGACAATGTTAACATAGGCCATGGGCGTGGACCGGGTACGCATTACTTCACTATGAATGCTGTTAAAAAAAAATGCATTTAGGATACTAGCCCTCTCCAAAAGAACAAATAAACCGAAAAACGGCTAAAAAAAAAAACAGGATGAAGGAAATAAGCTGAAGGATAAAAAATAAATAAACCGAAAAAAAAAATTAATTAAGGAAAAAAAAACCGCGGATAAAAGCCTATGCAAAGAGGAATAAAAAAAAAGGCCAGGGGAAAAAAAGTCGCTAAATATTGCCGACAGGGAAAAAAAACCAAAAGAAAAAAAACTTTATTTTGTTCTTGTTGTTTTACCACGGTGTTATTAGGGTTTCATAGTAATGACAGAATAAAAGCACTAAAAGTAGTTAACGTTTTAAAAAGCCAGCAAGTGCACATGTATACATTAAAATGCGACGTTTCGGGATTTATCATCCCGTTGTCAAGCAAAAATATTTTATAGCATAAGCTACAAGTCAACAAGATACACTTAAATGGTTTCCCATT
>JAHWFP010212089.1:0-24665 GCA_023313725.1 Lithobius niger | reverse complement strand
GGCCTCAGGAAGGGGTCGTACACTGACCGGGTAAGGGAAATTTGAACTGTCCGTGTAGCCGCAGGCAAAAAGAGGGGAGAAACACGGACTAAACACGGTGAGTGTACGCCAGGCTTTACTCACCCTCTTGCCATCTCCTTTTATTCTATTTTTCGTTCTTCTAAACCACAAAAGGTTTTGAAGCTATTACTACCAAATAGTGCATGTGTCTTTTTTTTTTCAATGAACTCTGTAGGCCGCTGGTTTCTTGGGTTCTGTCTATCAATCAGATTCTGACTATAATGATACGGATCTGGACATGCAAGCAAACAAGCATTCAAGCACATTGGATGAAACTCGATACAAGATGGGTGTAAGGAAAATTGATGTTTTATAGAACATTTTCAACCCAATGTGTCTTTTTCGTTAAAAACGAGGCATGTTTTCCTAACAACTTGTGGTAATTTGTCGGTACGGAGTGTTGCTAACTTAATTTGTCTACGGCACTATTCTTGGCTACAGGCAATCATCTGCAGAGTCTCAATAGGTATACGAAATGCGTATTTTTTGAGGGTGGGCTACATTACTTTTGTACCTTGAGTAGAGGGGTGTCAAGATTTTTTCAGGGTCTCGAGGGGGAGGGGGAGGGCCATTGAAAATTTGGTGATCACATTTTCATTTCCTCCGCCTCCCTTCCTCTCGGCCATAAATAATGACCGATTAGGTTTAATGGAACCGCACTCAAAACTCAAATTGAGAGTGAATAAGTCTTCCTGTCAAGGGTTCATACATCACGAAGTTGCTCAAGTGTTATTAAGCTTTAGGAGATGATAACGTTCACAATTTCGTTCCGATTTATTTTAACTTTCTGATTAGATAGATTCACTGCACGAAATTTTCGACGTCGAAGATAGTATTAATTCATAACACATTTTCGGAAATATTCGGTTTTGTGTAGTTCCATCGCTGTTCATTTGCCCTGCCAGGGAAAGATCAGCACACCTGGGGACCTCTACTTGCCCCTCCCCTCACCGTCAATAGCGACGACAAAGAACGCAAAGAGGCAGCACCAGTGGCCTGTGGTCATTATTCCCTCCATGAAAGAAGAAATTTCCTCTCCAGCCTCGAACCCCTCACAGTGGTATCACGCAGATGTGAAAAGTCTACAAACCACCAGTCAAAGGCCCTGCCCGCCACGTGACTGCTGTTTCTCCTCCTATTATATGCCTTGCCTGCTCGTAATGATAGATTTTGAGGCGATCTGAGTCAATTGTGCAATTCAGAAGTACAATTCAAGGACGTTTTTAGTTTGTTACAATTAGATGCAAAACATTATTATTATTATTTTTACTATTATTACTATAATTATTTATTTTCACATATTCAATCTTACCACCAAATACACGATTTTGACATTTTTCCTGCCAATAGTTTAATCAGAGAATAAAAAATATTTTAAAAGATTTGTACCATAAAAAAAGGATTCACTGCAAAAGTTCAGCTTTCAAATAAGTCAAATATCACACCAAAAAAGCCATAATTGCAAATAAAACTGCCAAGTCCAACAAAGGGTTGGCCTTAGAAAGTATTCACCACGAAAAGGCTACCAAGGCTACTCATGAACCAGACAACTTGGCACATTCCCCTCTTCTTTAATTTTTTTTTTGCATTTGTAAGGCATAGTACAGCGGTCAACGCAGTGTATTGTTTTGTGAAATTCCCCATACACTACAAAAAAAAAGGTGAGTTTTGAGCTGACGTTTGAGGTGAGTTTTGGAAAAGTTAAAGATGCATTCCTAATTGGAAGGAATTTGTGATTAGTTGCGGTTTCTGGTGTTATATGTTTAGCCGCAGCAAGCGTAATTTGGAAAACGTAATTTGTAAAAAAAAAAAAATTTTTCGAGAAAACGGGATTCGGTGAACGGGAATTCCCGTTCGACGAAAATTAAGACACTGAGTGAAGAAATTTGGCGAAACGGTCACACACTAGTGGGGGAGGAGGAGACTCTAGGAGGCTTACACCTTCTCCCTTTCGACTCCCCCAACTTCCCCCACACTTCGGTACGACTTAAAATGCGGTTTGTACGTCTTATAATTAGGTGTGATTTAATACTCTTAAATGTGCATTCCTCCCGGTTGGCTCTGCGGTTTGGCTTAGTATTGCAACATTAGTTCAGATGTGTATTAACTGTTGCAAAGGCTTTCATTTTCCTATTCCATCCCCCTCCCTCCGAAAGAAACGGGATTGCTACATTCACTCTAACGTATGTAAAAACCGCAAATGGTATTCCAAGCACGATGCTCGAAATTAGTGAGAAGGTATGTTCTTTTAAAGGTACATCCCTCCCGATTGATTTTCCTGTATGGTTCAGTTTCGCAACACTGCTTTAAACGCGTGTAAATGTTGCAAAAGCATTCTTATCCTACTTCCCCCCTCTTGAGAAACGCTTTTGCTACATTCACTCTAACCTATGTAAATGTTGCAAAGGCTATTTCGCGTAGGATACTAGAATATAGTGAGAAATAGTCCAGTTCCCAAATGCTGATTTTTGGCCTAACCTAAGAAAAATATCTGCACGAAATGTTTTTGCGCAGAGATGTTCTACAATATGTCCCTACTCCAAAACATAAAGATGCCACCTTGGCACCCTTGGCAAACACAAGATGGCTTCCAAAATGACAATAACAAAACGCGTTTTTGCTTTTAGCGTCTAAACAGTTCATCCGATTGAAAATTAACCGGTGACCAATTATGTTTTGAATAAAATTTCCTTCAAAAAAGGTTCTATTCATATTTTCTGTAAAATTAATCCTTTTTGCTGAAATTCATTATTTAAGTTATTTTAGCCTGTTAATGCATGTTACATAATTCCTAACTTTAATCAGCTGCAGTAACCTGCAGTTGAAAGATGAACATGTATATTTTCCAACAGGGGTAATTAAAGGGTTTTATATTAATTAGGAGAAAAGCTATTGCTGTTTGGCTACGTTGTAGCGTTGTGCTTTTTATCCTATTTTACCACAAGTTCCATCTTTAAACTGCTGCACCACCCATTCTAATTCGGATAAATCGACGTGATTAGGCTTAGACGAATTTCAACGAGGGTAAATAAGATGATTTATAGCAATTAGGAGCTAAGCTACGATAGTTTTTCTACGGTGTAACGCTGTGCATTTTGTGCTATTTTACCACAAGTTCCATCTTTAAACTGCTGTAGCTTAGCTTCTAATTAATATAAATAGTTTTAATTGCTCTTGTTGGCATATACAGCTCTTCATGTTTCATCTAAGCCTAATCATGTCCATTTATGCGAATTAAAACGGGTGGTGCAGCAGTTTAAAGATGGAACATCTGGTAAAATAGAGCGAAAAGCCCAGTGCTACAACGTATGTAAACGGCCGTAGCTTAGCTCCTAATTAATGTAAATCACTTTAATTACCCTTGTTGGAAAATATACATGTTCATCTTTCATCTTAGCCTATAATCACGTCCATTTATCAGACTTAGAACGGGTACTGCAGCTGGTTAAAGATGGAACTTGTGGTAAATTAAAGCGAAAGAACAGCGCTACAACATAGTAAACTACCATAGCTTAGTTCCTAATTAATATAAATCGTTTTAATTACCCTTGTTGGAAAATGAACATCTTCATATTTCATCTAAGCATAATCACGTCCATTTATCCGAATTAGACGGGGTGGTGCAGCAGTTCAAACATAGAACACGTGGTAAAATAGAGCGAAAAAACACAGTGCTACAACGTGTGTAAAATGCCATACCTTAGCTCCTAATTAATGTAAATCACTTTAATTACACTTGTTGGAAAATAAACATTTTCATCTTTCATCTAAGCTTAATCACGTCCATTTATCCGAATTGTAACGGGTACTGCAGCTGTTTAAGTCAGGAATTGATGTAACGTGCGTTAACGGCTTAAAATAACTTAAATAACGAATTTCGGCAAGAAGGATCAATTTTACCGAAAATTTGAAAAAGAACCTTTTTTGAATGAAATTGTATTCTAAACATAACTGGTAACCAGTTAATTTTCAATCGGATGAACAATTTAGATGCTAGAAGCAAAAAACCGTTTTTCATTGCCATTTTTGGATGCCATCTGGAATTTCCCCAGGGTGCCAAGGTGGAATCATTACGTTTTGGAATACGGACATATTGTAGAAGATCTCTGCGCAATAACATTTTGTGCAGACTATTCTTTTGGATTTTTGTGCCGGCTGCCAGACTAAAAGTATGTTCTTTTGAAGGCGCCTGTTCACCATTTCGATAGCGTTATAGTGTTCAGGAAATTGCATCCATTATTGAGGCATTCCTTTGGTTCCATAGTTATACTTACTGGCCGCAGGTGGTGTCACCTGTTGCTAATAAAACCTATAAAGGTTGCTAATAAAACCTACAAGTGTTGCTGACGCTCACTGTTTGTTACTCAACCACTGTGTCATTACTGAACCCACATTCACTGAGAGGACCCTCACACCACCGCTTCGTAGATTAGCTAAGAGCTGTTAATTAGGCTAACATAGCACGTTGCCCATACTCTAAACACAGCATCCATGTTGTAGATTTCCGTCATCTAATAGATTGATGTTGATCACGTGATCTCGTTTGAGTTATGAAAATCACGGCGCTCCTGCAAATAGTGTTGTTCCATTTTTATTTACCGCTCTTTTCTTTATATTGCTTGAGATTTTATGGTGCTGCATCTAAGAGTTGAAAAGGTGAAAAGGTGCCTTTAACCCAACGTGTCTGTTCGTTAAAAACGAACCATGTTTTCCTTAGACTAGTGGTAACTTTTTGTTGCGTAGTGCTAATTAACTTAATTTGGCTACATGAAATCATCTGCAGACAGTATCAATATCATGCGAAAAGCGCATTTTTCTTATTTTTTGGGGGTCACATTATTTTTGTACTTTAAGTGGGGAAGGGGTCAAGTCTTTCTTAGGGTTTCGAA
The DNA here is from genome assembly GCA_023313725.1 of Lithobius niger. Lineage (NCBI taxonomy): Eukaryota > Metazoa > Arthropoda > Chilopoda > Lithobiomorpha > Lithobiidae > Lithobius > Lithobius niger. Next base: position 19,716 of record JAHWFP010212089.1, on the reverse strand, counting down.
ATTCAAAGGGAGAAAGGGAGAAATCATCGAAAATTAGTGGCCACATTTTCATTTCCTCCCCTCACCCTTCCAGCTTGTCACCCTCCTGACAAGCTGTAATCTGTCCAGCGCAATTTTACTAAAAAATTACCTGGAATGAGGACGCTTTCTTATGATACCAGGTTGTCCCGTGTTGGACTTGAGTCTCTTGAATTACGCAGGCTACGTGCCGATCTCGTTCTGACCTTCAAAATTGTGCGTGGCTTTACACCAATTATTGATCTTCCATTTTTCGACCCATGCCCCTATTCGGCCACGAGAGGTCATTCGCATAAATTGGCCATTCAGTCTGCGAGGCTGGATTGCAGGAAGGGCTTTTTTGGTGCAAGGGTAATCCGAGCTTGGAATGCCCTCCCCGAGGAGGCTGTACAGGCGCGCACAGTCGACCGTTTTACATTTTTATTGGGTGGGATTTGTCTCCGAAAATTTCAGAAGAGTCCTAATTTTGTTTTTAAACCATGATTTACGTTTGAAATTGTACAATCCTAACACGATTTACTAGGACTAGTTGAAATGGCTTCTAACCCCTACTAGCTCAGAACCACTCCTGTGGTTAAATTATATTATTATTATTATTATTATTATTATTATTATAAATAATGAACGGTCCCTTACGTAGTGCCAGGGAGCCAAATGAAAGCCAAATTCGATCCTGGTGAAGGGAAGTGTATATGAACGGGTTTTTCTCCGACTGTTTCCCGCCCGTTCCACGAGGGTCCAGTTTCCTTCCTCATGCGGCAAAAAAACAACTGTCACGATGGTGGTATCTTACACCAACCCTATAAATTCTTGTTTACACTTGACATCTGCCGCATGGGCGTTCAAAAAGCTGTAGGTTTACTGGCCGACACCTAGTCTGGGTTCAGATGCTGTTTTTGTTCGGCATGCGTCTCCACTCGTCTGGATAGCGTTCACGTGGTGAGACATCGTCTGAGTCAAGACTAGCCGACACCAATTATTCCATTCTATTCTAAGATTGAACAAGGAAAACGGGAAACCTGTTCAAAAGGTTTACTGTACGGTACGAAAAAATTGTTCACTTTGCTCTTTTAATCCACCAACCTTGCATCAGAAATGTGCATGTTTGACATCTTCTATAATGTATGATATCGACAGGTCTGCTTTTTTTTTTTTTTTTGCAATCAAGTGTCTTTCTGAATAGTTTGCCTGATCAAACTTTGACTTCATGAAATAGTTTTTGCCACAATCTTTCGCCTATTTGAGGGTCATAAACTCAAATTGCAGTTAGGTAAATAACCCTTTTAAATTTACTCATCGTACATTTGGCGTTATTCTCATCTTTGTACTTTACTCCATGAGGAATAGGCATACTACAAACATGCACGCACATAGTGCGTTTATAATGATGGAGATTCCAGTAATACAAATCTACCCCAAAACAAAATTTGTTAAGGATTCCCGCCAAGCTTTTCGGCCGTGTGAAGTCGTGATATCAAACACCAAGCTCTTTCGCTAAGCTAATCCCACCGAGTAATAGGTCTTAGGTTAAATGGATTATATGAAAATTGCTTACTGCGCAATTTTCAATTATTTCATTTAACGTTTGAAGTCTTAATCGGTGGGATTAGCTTGGCGAAAGAGCTTGGCATTTGATATCACGACTTCACACGGCCGAAAAGCTTGGCGGGAATCCTTAACAAGTTTTTTTTGGTGGTAGATATCAGCTGTTTTTGGTCCAAATTGGTGAAATCCATTTGTTTTTCTTAGTAATTATGAGATGGAAACACCAATCTAGTTTTCTGGTCTATTTGCTTTTTTCTTGTTGGCTTTCGTTACATTTTGAGGACAGCAGTCACCTATGATAGCATTCCATATTAGTAATGAAGACAAACGGATTTATTTAATGTTCAGATTTCATAGTTGCGTACTAACAATGTTTAAAACAATGTAAAACAATCAATTTGGACGTTTGGACTTGGAGCTCCCTAACCCCTGAACCACTTGACCAATTAGAAAGGTCAATATCAAAGTGCACATCTCTATAGCAATACCTATAAAATTGAGCTAAGAACCAGCTTTATCAGTAGTGGCGCCAGCAAATTCCAGATAGGGGGGCGCAATGATTCCCCGACAGGGGGGCAAAGAAAACGAACATTTTTTGTTTATATTTGTACTACTTTAGCAGGGGCCCGGCAAAACCAGCTATGGGGTGTGGGGTGTGGGGAGTGCCGTAAGCTCCCTCAGCGAGGTCCGGGGCAGAGCCCCGGAAGCTGAAGCATTTTACGCTATTTGAGGGCCTATTTTCGGCTTTCCGAGACACGTTTGCACCACATCGTTAAGCAAATCTCGGATGTTTTTCGTAAACATTCTTTAGCATGAGAGGTCCTAAAAATCTAATTGTGACCAAAATTCTGTTTTTTTTACGCATTTTATTTACAAATTTAATTTACTGATAAATTTTTTTTTTAAATATTATTAAATTAACGTTAAGTAACACTGAATTTAGGTTTGAAAAATATTTAACCATAGCAGGAACACACAGTTGGCCGTCATTCGTGTTGAGCGTTGGGCTTTTAAAATCGGGCCTTCTTTTAGAAATAACTGGTAAGACATTGGCATCCCAAACGTGTCTCATAACTAAGATGCTTGTCAAATCATGGAGTTGACGGTCTCACGGAGCAAATCAATTTTCAGTTTAGCCACTTACTGTACACGATTTTCGCTCAGTTCATTGGTTTCACGAATTCAAATGATGAAAACTTAAATAGAATCCTTAACAACTTTTGTTTTGTACATATTTAGTTAACGTTTCTGCATTAACTACAACAGCTCATAAATATGGAGGTGATGAGGACTACTGAAGCAAAACGGCAAACTCTATTTTGAGCTTTTCTTCCCTAAATTTTTACGAATTTTAAGTCGTCGTGTGGACTCAGTCTTTCGGCTGTTCCCCGACGACAATCTCGGTTACTCCCCGACAGGGGGGCAAGGCTCCCCGACGGGGGGGGGGGGAGCCGCCCCACCCCCCTGTGGCGCCACTACTGAGCTTTATTCACCGCATGGACGAATTTTATATTCGTGATACAAAAAAGCGTTACCAGTAGCAGTAAGTAGTAAGTAATTAGGCAAATATCAACGTTATTCACGTCGTTTTTCAACAAGATAATGGTAAGCTGTGTCATTAATAGTGACTTTTATGCAACCAAAGTCTCCCGATCCAACAAGTTTTAGCCTTTTCTGTCGCATTGTTATTTATCCTCACATGGCTGAAAACAGTCAAACTACCTTTGCTGTAAAGACACAACGTGTCTATAGTGGACGCCGAGCTCATATATACAGGGTGGTCCAAAAGTGTGTGGCACCCAGAGCCGTAGCCAGCACCCCCGCAGCCCCCCGCACGTGCGGGGGTTTTCTTCAGGCTGGGGAGCGCGGTCGGCAACTAGGTCTTTAAGGCCTCTCCAGACAGAAGAAAATTTCGGGCGAAGCTATGCGTAACTACGTGCCTACAAGGTCAACATTGCAGCAATCGTGTGATTCGTGTTGCGTTAAGGAGGAATATTGAAGTCTTTTTTACACCATACTACGTTGGCGTGCAGCCGCGAGCAGCCAGCCAGTCTGGTTAGGGCTTTACAGTGGGCTAAGATAATGAGTTTTGTTTACAATTTCGAGCTTTGTTTCAGAGAATTGCGTAAAGTTAAAAGTTAATAAATGTTTCAAATGAAACATCGTGCTTTCCAAATTCGGAAAAAATCGTAAAACTCCAATCAAAGAAAAATCTAAAGCTCAGAAGTTGATGAAAAACATGGTTAAAAATTGAAAGCTGCCATGTGAACGAGAGCATGGTTACGCGGCCTGAGAACATCGCCATTTGTTGGTAATCATATATGTTTATAATTTCAAGAAAGTTTCACGCCAGAAATGAAAATGACAAATTAATTTTTTTAAGACTTCTCCAGAATTCACGTTACATTGTTGAAATATGGAAACGGTATACCCCGGTCCCCCCCCCCAAAAAAAGTTTTGTTAATAAAAAAAAATGTTGATTACTGGGTTAAAACGACTTGTTTATTAATTTGTTTTAAGCCCAGTAATAAAAAAAAGGTTATTTTTCTTAATAGTATTAAAAAAAATACTTCGAATTGCCACAAAACGCATCTTCGGCCCTGTAGTTAAGAAGTGCAGAGACGTAAACTAATTCCTAAGTCCAGGTATGGTTACATTCTGCACGACGGAAAATAGTTTTCAAAAAAACTCATATTCGCAACCAAAAAAATTAAATTTATTTGGGAATGGGATTTTTTGTTTGGTGGGGGGGGGGGACGGGGAAGGGGCAAGCACTTCATTTTAATTCTGGTGCGGGGGTATAAAAAATTCCTGGCTACGGCCCTGGTTGCACCCCACCAAAATACCTACAAAATTGGAATTAAGCACCTGGCTCATAGGACTTTGTTTTGTCTCTAAGATGGGGGCCACCCACTGAGCTTGCATTGGGATGCCCTGCCCCCTCAACTCCGGACAATTTCACCGGACAATTTCTTGCACCATGCAGGAAGCCTCATCTGGGCGTGGGGGCTACATTGAAGATGTAATAAAACGCATCCCGTTTATCCAATTAGCATGCAGTTTTCGACTGTCACGTTGTCTGGGCCATGCGCATATTTCCCCAATTGGAACCAAACGTCTATATCTCACAGGAAAAAAAAAATAATAATATGTACATTTACCACCAATGGGTGGAAGGGTACCGGAAGCTATAAAATTTAACTTTTTTCCTGTGAGAAATAGACGTTTGGTTCCAATCGAGGAAATATGCACATGGCCCAGACAACGTGATAGCCGAAAACGCCATGCTAATTGGATAAACGGGATGCGTTTTATTACATCTTCAATGTAGCCCCCACGCCCACATGAAGCTTCCCAGCACGGTGCAGGAAATTGTATGGTACACCCATCAAAGGTCCTACAGCACTGAGGATACATACCTGACAAATAGCACCAAAGTTTGTCTCTAAGATTGGGCCACTGCATGAGCTTGTATTGGGGTGCCAGCCTCCCCCCCCCCAAACATAGTTTATCTATGTTCCTTAAACTAAACAGAAAAAAACACCCCTGGGATGGGAACGTTCAAGCAATACGTCTCAAAAAATAACCTATTTTTCACCCCCCCCCCTCCGTCCCTCGTGATCAATTGACGGACAGGCATAGGTGATAGTGCCTGCGCTCTTTAATTGATAGGAGGTGTCTGAAATCAACTACCCAACCCAGGGGTATTAGTCATGTCAAGAATTTATAGATTCTTAGTCGTGTTTATTGTATGGAACAGAAATAAACTTAATAAATATGGGGTTGGGGGGAGCAGTGTGCCCCAATGTAAGGTCATGCATAACTCCCCCCACCCCCGTTTTAGGGACAAACATTCGTCCTATGTGTCGGGTGTGTAATCTCAGTGCTGTAGAACCTTTGGTGATAAGCCCGCACCGGACAATTTCTCATACCGTGCAGGCTAGCCCTCATGTGGGTGTTGGGGCTATATCGAAGAAATAATAAAACACATCCTGTTCGTCTCATTAGCATGCAGTTTTGGGCAATCAGGTTGGCTGGGTCATGCATTCCACAACTGGAAGCAAACATCTATTTCTGATAGGAACAAAAATAAGTTTTATAACAAGGGGTTGAAGGGGGGAGGGGGCAGGGCACCCCAATGCAAGTTCATGCAATGGCCTCCATTTTAGGAACAAACTTTGGTTCTATGTGTCAGGTGTGTAATCTCAGTGCTGTAAAACATTTCATGGGTGCACCGGACAATTTCTTGCACCATGCAGGAAGCCTCATCTGGGCGTGGGGGCTACATAGAAGATGTAATAAAACGCATCCCGTTTATCCAATTAGCATGCAGTTTTCGACTGTCACGTTGTCTGGGCCATGCGCATATTTCCCCAATTGGAACCAAACGTCTATATCTCACAGGAAAAAAGTTAAATTTTATATCTGGGGGTTGAGGGGGGGGGGCAGGGCACCCAAACGCAAGCTCAGTGGGTGGCCCACATATTAGGGACAAAACAAAGTCCTATGAGTCAGATGCCTAATTCCAATTTTGTAGGGCTTTTGGTGGGGTGCAATGGACTTTTGGACCACCCTGTATATTTTATCTGGATGTTATCGCTTTATCTTGGCGGGCGACACATTAGTGTGTGTCTTGATCAAATAAGGCTACACGAAATACGAGTATTTTACACATCTGCACGATAGGCAACAATTCCAAGTTTAGAATTACTCCAAGTTCAGTTCTCAAAGTCAGTTTTATCCACGGGCCTGGCAGCCTGTGTTATTTCTCGCTCGCCGCCGTGTGACTTTGAAGGGTCACCTGATCAACGCATACCGTGGCAAAAGCGACGATCGGCGAGCGAAGGAATACATTAAAAATTCGATTTGTCCAGTTAGCCTACAGCATACAAAGCTTTATGACTTTAGCTAGCAATTTACAATCGTACTAATGTTATGTACACAACGATCTGCGTAAATACAACTTATTTATTTGGCTGAAGATCACATCAAGGACCGTGGTAGCGGTCCTTATGTAAGCCTCAGCATGAACTTCCATGTTAATCGTCAAACTTTGAACTCCTATAATCTCGCCCAGAATTGATATAGACCAACGAAATTCGGTATTTGGGGTCGTGTCGTAACTATTTCACCACATTACAAATTTTAATGACAACAATCAAACCGTTCGGCGTCCACAGTAGTAGGGTAAGAACGCGATTGAGTTGTCCCTCCATCCATCCACCCACCCACAACCGGAAGTGACGTCATTACCCCCACTTCCGGTCACGTGACGACAGTGGGGGTAATGACGTCACTTCCGTCACGTGATGAAAAGTGTAGGACGTCACTTCCGGTTTTCATCGATCTGGAGGATGGTGGAAAAGTGCCTTTTGCTACATTTTTTTTGTTCTCAATCTGAAGGATTGTGGAAAAGTGCCTTTTGCTACTTTATTTTTTTTTCATCAATCTGGAGGAGGGTGGAAAGTGACGTCATTACTCCCATTTTTTCGTTTTCATTGATCTGGAGGATGGTGGGAAAGTGCCTTTTGCTACTTTTTTGCATCCTTTTGCTACCTCCATGACCTCACTTATGACGTCACAGTGAGCATAATGACGTCACTTCCGGTCACGTGATTAAAGTGGGGCTTCCGGTTTTCGTCGATCTGGAGGATGGCCGGAAAGTGCTTTTTGTTACTTTTTTTTTCGTTTTCATCTATCTGGAGGGGGTGAAAAAAGTGCCTTCTGCTACCTTTTTTTTCGTTCTCAATCTGAAGGATGGTGCCTTTTGCTACTTTTTTTTCGTCAATTTTGGAGGAGGGTAGGAAGTTACCCCCACTTTTAATCAATCTGGAGGATGGTGGGAAACTGACTTTTGCTACTTTTTTGCATCCTTTTGCTACCCCTGTGATGCATCACTTATGACATCACAGTGAGCCTAATGACGTCACTTCCGTTCACGTGACCAAAATGGGGTAATGACATCACTTCCGGTTTTCATCGATCTGGAGGATGGTGGGAAAGTGTCTTTTGCTACTTTTTTTTATCATATGGAGGATGGTGGGAAGTGGCATTTGCTACATTTTTTTCAGTTTTCATCAATCTGGAGGATGGTGGGAAAGTGCCTTTTGCAACTTTGTTTTTTCGATAGCTCGGATGAATTGGTCGGTACTTTCAGATTTCGAATCTTTCAATGTACATTACTTTTTTTAAAAAAGCAACATAATGGATTCCTGTTCAATTATTATCACCGGCAAAAACTCTGATTTGAGAATTAGTCTAAACACACTGATTCATTTAGACTCTGAAAAAAGTTACGAATTGGCTCTGCCTAATTTAGACACTTATAACAGTATACACAACGTTACCTCAAAAAATAACGAAATCAAGTACACGACCAATGCTGGTGCCTCCTGGCAGAAAGTGTTAGTTACGCCGGGTGCTTACGAAATAGAGGATTTGAATAAATTTCTCAAATCGGCGATAGATGCGAATGCTCACAACCAGGAAGCCATTACAATTCTTCCGAATCTAAACACTTTAAGAACCGACTTGATAATTACCGATCCGAACTACGGAATATCCTTTACGGGTGACAACACTTTAGCTCCAGTCTTGGGATTTGACTCAGGCAACTATATGAAAAGTCGTGAAATTCAAAACACCGTCGACATTATGAGCATCAACACAATTTCCGTACACGTCGATATAATTGGCAATTCTTACCTAAACAACGACACTCAGCCCACTTTATATTCCTTTTATCCCAATTCCCCTCCCGGTTTCAAAATCATAGAGTCCCCTCATAATTTAATTTATCTTCCAGTTACTACCAACTTAATCAGAGATATAAGAGTTTGGCTGACGTCTCAGACTAACGAACCGTTGGATTTAAACGGAGAAACTCTAACGGTGCGACTTCATTTGAGATCTAAAAAAAGGATAAAATGATCGTGTTTGGAAAAAAAGGGAAAGGACTCTTTCTTAATTCTTATAATAAAAAAACAAACGATTTAACATCTAAAAACCAAGCTTTCGTCAAATTTATAACAACACCCAAAAAATGAGCGTAGTAGAAGATTACTTAAAAATCAACGAATCTTTGGTGTACGATTCCTCCGTCGAATCTTACACCTATCACGAATACAATCCTATCGTTGGCACTAATCTCAACAACGTAAATTCAGAAATCCGCATACACGTAGAAAACCAAGATTTATTTCTACACGTTGCCAACAGTTACCTCCTGATTAAAGGGAGGTTGCTGAAGGACGATGATTCGGCTTATACCGATGCTGACGTAGCCGCGTTGATTAATAATGCCCCCATGTTCCTATTTTCTAATATCAAATACCATCTCGGTGATAAACAAGTCGATGAGTTAAATTATCCGGGGTTCGGTACTCTGATGAAGGGACTACTCACTTACGGTTCGGCCGAGCAACCCGCTTTGCTCGGTCAGTGCTGGGCGCTGGATAGTGCGGGCTCAGTCGCTGCTGAACTAACGGATAACTTGGGTTACAAACAGCGGCACGCGTCCATCATCGTTGAAACAACTCCCAAGGGAAGCTTTACATCCGCCATCCCTTTGAAACATATCATGGGATTTTTCGAAAATTACGATAAGCTAATCTACGGAACTAAACACGTGCTCACACTCATGCGAGCGAGTGACACTAACACAATCTTCAAAGCGGCGGCAGCGGCCAATGGCAAAGTCGTTCTAAATAGCATCAGCTGGATCGTTCCACATGTCACTGCCTCGGACAAGCAGAAACTTAAACTGTATAATCTCATCGACCACGGAGCGACGGTGGATTTAGGATTTAGGCACTGGCATTACGATAGCTGCGTGCTCCCTCAAAATACCAGCTTCACCTGGCGCGTTTTGACTACTTCCGCCGTTGAAAAACCTAGGTGGATAGTTCTAGCTTTTCAAACTAACAGGCAGGACTCTTTAGTTAAAAATCCTGGCGTGTTCGATCACTGCAGTTTGCAAGATGCTCACATGACTTTAAATTCAAAAAGATATCCGTTTCTCAATTTAAATACTAATTTTGCCACTGGGGAGTACGTCGGCTTGTACAGAATGGCGCAGCAATTTAGGCAGCTGTGCTACGACACCAACGACTTGAGTTTCGACTTGCTTCAGTTCAAGAAAGCTTATCCTCTCGTGGTGTTGGATTGCTCCAAACAATCCGAGAGGCTTCAATCGGGAATCATGGATGTACAAGTCAAACTGAAGTTTAGAGCAGCAGTACCGGCTAATACTACTTGTCACGCTCTGCTCATTGGGGACAGGAAAATGAATCTAAAGTTGGACAGAGGCAAAGTCGAAGTTGTTTATTAAATAATAAAAAAGATATGGCGCTCAAAACAAGATCGCGAAAAAAGAAAGGCGGCTTTTTGCCGTTGGCATTGTTAGGACCGATTTTAGCCGGGATCGGAGGATTGGCAGGTGGGACGGCGGGGATGGTATCTGCCGTAAAAAAGGCGCAAAACGATGCAAAAATTCTTGCTGAACTCGTGCGACATCACAAGCAAGTGGAAGGTTCTGGCTCGAAGAAAAAAAACTAAGAAAAAAACAAAGCAAAAAAACATTTTTCCGTGGCAAAGGTCTTTACTTAAGGCCACCCAAGGTTTAATAGACTTTGATAAACCTTTAACGAACTTTGATTTAAACGGATTAGCTAAAGTAATGAAAATTCCGAAATTTAGAGGTAGTTTTAGTAAAGACACGCTTCCCTTAAAACTTAGGCCTACTGGCGAAAATGGAATCGTAAACTTGGAAGATTTCAACGATGGAGACGGAAGCCACTGGGTCGCCTATTCGACCATTTCTGGCGAACCCTGTTATTTCGATAGTTTCGGCAACATGGGTCCTCCCCGGTCCGTGGTTAAATACTTGGGGTCGGGAATCAAATACAATTACGAACGCGTGCAAAACTTTGACCAGATTTGCTGCGGGAACTTTTGTTTATTTTTCCTTAGAGCCTTCTCTAAAACTCGTAATTACGAAGCTGTTTTAGATAAAATGAAATCTATTGAAAAGTGACGTGCAAATCCAACTGGAAATAAACGTCTTCCGTATCAAAATCTTCGACCGTGTGTACCGCGATGGTCGAATCTTTTTCCATTTCGTAAGGAATGTCAAAAAAGGTAGTCGTTGAATGCGCTTCCCTCGTTTTAGTAATGAGAAAGGTTTTCGTTCCCGCTCTGCATTTAACAACGACTTCTACGCTCGGATCGTTGCAGTATAAAATTGCTTTACGAATTAAACCAGAACTTGTACTTATGTAGTTTGCGATAGATCCGGAATTAATGAACCAGTCTACTTCTTTATGCAAAGGGCTTTTCATACAGAAACTGATTATCATGAAACAGTTTTCATGCACAAATTTCTTCGTAGCCGCATCACTCGGTAAAGTAGGTTCGCTTAGATTTCTAATCGGTTTATTTGCGTCATTAAAGTATTCTTTATGCTCGTCTTGTAAGAAGCAATTGCTGTCGACGAATGCCTTAGTAACAGCATCGCTCGATAAAGTCGGGTCGCTTAGATTTCTAATCGGCTTGTACGTTGCGTTGAAGTATATTTTTGATCGTCCTGTAATAAACAATTCCTGTCAACGTACACTTTTGATGCCGCGTCAGCAGCGTGCCAGGGGAAAGCTATATCCTTAATTTGCTTCTTCTTTGCGTAAAAATTCCCGTCAGCCTCGTCTACGTACAACGTATTTTTTTCGATGCTAGAAATGGCGGAAGCTTACTCATCGGAGAGAAGAGTAATGGCAGGAGGCAAGTCGGTTTTAAGTTTCTGAATGTCCATTGTCAGAGTACCGATCTGAGAATAATTTACGGCATCTTCAGGTTCGATAGCAGCTCCTACTTTAGTTACATGCTTGCTTTGCATATCGTAGTTGTTTTCGGCAGTTAAAACGTATCCTATTCCTGGCTGTCCTCTCGGACCGACTCCTTCACCACCTCTCGTCCTTTTCATCTGTTGTCCAAACTTGTTAACTGACATCCTTTTGTTTTTTAAATACTAGAAATTTCACCGATGAGGTTAAAAAATTTTTCTTATATAATAAAAGGAAGAACCTCAAAATAAATAATAACCTCAAAATGGCTCAACCATCCTGGCAATCGAATCTTTCCAATCTCTTGCAAAAAAATTTTCTGAAAGTTAAGAATGAGAATGGTAGAAAGATTAACAGCGGCGTAAAATATTCCTTGTCCCCTTCCATTCAGTTTAAACATTTAAAGGGTTCGGGAACTCCCATTTCTGACGAAAAATCAAAATATAAAGGTTGGATTTCACCCAGTGACCCGGAAACTCAAAAATTGTTGAAAAATCTTAAACGATACATCTGTAAAAAACTAGAGATCGAATTTGACGACCAAAATCCCGTATCCATGACTATGTTTAATTATCCCAATTCTATGCATACAACTTCCTCCTATTACCCCTATTGCGAAAAAGTGAACGAAGGAGACGAACCTCTCTGTCTTTGAACTTGGGTGTACGAGAATATTCACGAGAGTAAAGGGAAACTTAACAAAAATGTTATTGATAAACCCTGGTTTAACTTGCCATCTCACAACGCTTTAAACCTTACGGATGTTACCGGGAAAATTACCGCGGTGTATGTCACCGACGATTCCGCTAGCAACGTGAAATTATGGTGCAACGTAGACTTTGGAATAGCTCATTCAGATACTTCCAACGATAAATTTACGGATGAAAAATTTAGATTTACAAAAAAAATGTGTAAATAAAAAAACGTAATGGAAATTAAAAACTACGACTTTTTCGCGCCTAAGAAAGAACCTAAAAATCATCCATTTCTACCTTCAAATATCTGATGTTTAATTATAGGCCCCGCGAATTGCGGAAAAATTAATTTATTGTTTAATTTCATTTGTAACGAAAGATGGCTCGACTACGACCGGTTGTATATTTACAGTAAAACTTTATGCCAGTCAAAGTATAAAGCTTTACAGTCTGTATTTGCCGAAATTGAAGGAAAAATAGGACGGAATGTCGCTTTTTTTTTACGATTCTCAAATTGCTTTAATTCCGCCCGAAGAACTCGACCCAAATTTTCGAAACCTGATTCTTTTAAACGATTGCCTTTTAGACAAACAAAAAAACATTGAACGTTATTTTGCTCAAGGACGTCATCCAAACGCCGACGTTTTTATTGCAGTCAGTCCTACATGAGAATTCCTAAACAAGTGATCAGAGACAACGCAAATTTATTAATCCTTTTTCCCGTTGATGAGTTAAATTTGAAACACGTTTACGAAAATCACGTTGGCACTGACATGGAATTTTCGGACTTTAAAACGTTGTGTAGAACTTGTTGGAAAAAGCCTTACGGGTTTTTATCGATTAACAAAACATTAAATGAGGGGAGATATAAACGTTCGTTTTTACCTATTAAACAAAAAGAATGGAAACGAAACGAGAAATCGCAAAACTCAAAAGACGTTTAACTAAAAAAATTTTAAATCGACGTTTGGGCGAGAGAGAACAAGAAGAATCGTTACAAGAATTTTTTAGACCGGTAGTAAGCACTTTGAAGCCGAGTGTTCTAAAACCAGCATCGGTCGGCAGGGCAACATCGGTCGGCACCACGCAAACTACACCTATTAAAATTTACAAAGAGGAAGAAACTGACGAGGAGGAGGAAGATGATTACGATGCACTGGGTTTATCACCATCCCCCGTTACTCCCAGTCTGAAGACCCCTCTCAATTTCAGTATCGCCGAATATTCAACTCCGGCTCAAGCTCCTATAATGCGAATTCCTCCCGAGACCCACGCCTCTACGAGCACCGGTCCTAAACTCACCCCTACATATTCCGCGATACAACATAGCCGCATTTCTACCCCGCCAGAACTAACATAACCACTCTAAGGTCCCTCGATAGTTTGTTACCTGGTCAGAATATTGGAGACGCTGCTAAATATTTCTTGATAAAATTTTTCGAAAATCCGAAGGATACTGATCCGGTTTTCGGGTTACAGTACGATACTAAAAATGGCGAACTAACCTTCGGTAATAAAGTGGTTAAAATTTGTGAGAATGACGTAGTGGTCGAGGGGCAACAATACGTGGGGAGACGCGGCATTTGGAATTTGCTAGTTTTTAAAGATTTGAAAGAAACCTCCCTCGCGCCAGAAGTTAAAGCAGCTTACGCGAACATATTACAAAATACTAACGCTATTTACCACAACAACGACCCAAATACTCATAAACCAAAATCTAATCGGAGCGCTAAGTACAGGTCTGTTATCGCTCCGATTTGGGAAGACGTGAAATTGAAGATGGCATCGATTTGGGCCAAGAAAAAAGGGACGGGCATGGTTAAAAAAGCGAGTAGCAGAGTCGATTATAAATTTTACGACGATCCTAACGACTTGATAAAGAGACTCAGGCTTTTGTACAAATCTACTTTGGCCGGTCACGACGGACATAGAAACGAGATTATCGAAATTTTATCAGAAATGCAGCAAAGACAAATCATAACTGCTCGGGAAAAAGGGGTGGCTTATCAAAATGTAGTTTCGGATATATAAACAAAGAACCAAAAAAAATATCAATACGAGGTATTGCGTCAAATGTAAACGTCACACTTCTAACGGTCTCGAACCGTCCGTTATCATCACCGCAAAAAATAACCGACAGATGGAGGTTGTATTTTGCGAGGTATGCAGACGAAAAGAGCTTCCTTTATCAAGTCTGGGAAAGGAATGGTAAACAAAATAATCGATAAGTTACCCCTCGAATTGCGTTTACCGGGCTACCAATACTGTGGTCCGGGAACAAAACTGGAAAAAAAGATTGACACGAGGAGATTCGGGAATTAATAAACTAGACGAAGCATGCAAAGAACACGATATCGCTTACTCCGAGAGTTCGGATTTGAAAGATCGGCACGTCGCCGACGAAGTTCTCATTTCCAAAGTTCAAAGAGTGACAGACGGTCCTTCTCTGACGTGGAGGGAAAAACTAGCTGCTTCGATCGTTAAGAAGATCATGAAAACGAAACTAAGGTTCGGAATGGGAAATAAAAAGAATGGATCAACTCGTAAAAGAACTTCACAAACCAACACGAAAAAATTTTCCGAGGCGGAAAGTGATTGTACTGAGCCTAAACGATCTATGGCAGGCTGACTTGGTGGAAATGATACCTTACGCCAACTTAAATAAAGGATTTAACTATCTACTAACCTGCATTAACGTCATGTCCAAGTTTGCTTGGGCCGTTCCGCTTAAATCTAAATCTGGCGTAGACGTTACCGAAGCTTTCAAGAAAATACTCGCGGGAGTAACACCCCCTAAAAATTTACAAGTCGATTTAGGTAGCGAGTTCTACAATAAAGACTTTAAAGCTCTACTTAGGCGTCATAACATCAACTTGTACTCTACGTACTCTGAGAAGAAAGCGAGCTTGGTAGAACGTTTCAATAGAACGCTAAAAACTAGAATGTGGAAACGATTTACCAGGCAAGGGACTTACGAGTGGACGCATATTATCGACGAGTTAGTTTCCAATTACAATAACACGGTTCATTCCGCTATAAAACTTAAACCGAGGGAAGTAACCAAACGACACGAACCTTTGTTGAGACGAAGTAGTACTAAGCGGTTGTCGAAGAAATCCAAATTTGCCGTAGGAAACAAAGTCAGAATTTCTAAAGTTAAGACTATTTTTGATAAAGGGTATTTGCAAAATTTTACTAACGAAGTTTTTACGATCCGTAAAGTACAAAAAACCGATCCGGTAACTTATCTTTTAAAAGATGAATCGGGTGAATCGGTGCTCGGAGGTTTCTACGAACAGGAAATTCAAAGAATCTAGTTCCAGATTTATTTCTCGAGGAACAAATATTACGTAAAAAGAAAGGAAAAGATGGAAAAATGCTTTATTTAGTTAAGTGGAAGGGTTACGATTCTAAATTTAATAGTTGGATAGATAATATTACCGTTCTAAAATGAAATGATACTCTTGAAAATTTTTTTTTATCCTTCCACCTTTTTGTTCCTTAAAAAAATGTTGTTCCTCGATATTAAAAAAAGGATAAAAAATTTTTAAAGGTTCCATACCTCATTACTAAAAAAAGGATTTCTCGTTTCAGAAATGGAAACTGAAACCGTTTTCACCTGCATTTACTGTCGAGAAACTTTCCGTACACAACATCTGCTGCGAAACTATCTTCGTTGGAATCACCCCTCCGACTGGGAAGAATGCGCTTGTTTCGTAGACGATTTACCCGACTATCTCAACAATCACTGCTTTTCACGAACGCATGGACTTTGTCACCGAAGATATGAAATGCCACTGTCGAAGGAAATTGGCGATCCACTTCGATTCTTCTTATCTACACGAGTGGCTTTGCAAAATCTGCTGCTTACTTGTCTGGAGCAGATGGTTAATTGTAAGGTGCAGCTTTGTTTGGGAATTGAATTTTTTAGAGACGAAACATTATCGGAGACGGGTTTTTGGTCCAGGTATTCGGAATTATACAACCCGAACGACATTCCCGCTGTATTGGATGAAGCATTCCGCAAAATTCAAGCATCCATCGACGTTTATGCTAGGGAAGGAAGTGGTTGGGCCATAAAACGAATCACCAACTTGATCATCAGAGTGGCGGAGTATAGACCGATGCGAGCTTCGGCGTATATTCCACTCCCTAGAAAACTCGAGGCCAAGGCAAAATTGGTAGTAAACATTCAAAATCTAAACGACGCAAAATGTTTTCTATACTCGACGTTATCATCGGGTTTGGGGTTAGACAGTACTAACCCCGAAGATTACGAAGAGCTCGAAAACATGCTCGACACTAGTTCTCTCTCTTACCCGACCAAGTTCGAGGAAATTGAAAAGTTTGAAAAGCTGAACGATCTTTCTATCAACATCGTCGGTTTTAACGACGGCGAGGGATTGTACCCGCTCAGAGTTTCCAAGAACTACGACGGACTACCCATCGACTTCTCTCGTTGAGTGATGCGGACAACACCCATTACTGCGCCATTACGGATATTGCTACGTTTTTACGTTATCAAGGCTCGGGGACTCATGCCAAATACTACTGCCGAAACTGTTTTGCAGGATTTGGAATGGAGTGGATGCTTTTAGTTCACCAAAACGAATGCGTCAAAATCAATCCTGCGAAAGCTCTCCGATTTAAGGCTCAATGAGAGAACTTTCTCGAGTTTAAACATTTTAACCGTCAAAACCCATTTTCTCGGATCATCTATGCCGACTTCGAGTGTCTACTCCTGCCCATCCACACCGCTCAACCGGGCCCATCGACGAGCTGGACCACCCGAATTCATCGACACGCACCTTGCAGCTTCGGTTACGTCGTGATTGGTCAGAACGGGGAGATCGTTAATCGAGATTACTACTTGGGAGAAGATGCGGTGGAAGTTTTTTATAGAAAGAAATAGAAATAGAAAAGAAAAGGCACACGAAGCACCCACCCACCCACCCAAACAAAACATCAACAATTAACGAACAAACACATCGAAACGAGATTTGAAAGCATTAAGAGATGGGGCACAAGCAACATTAGAGGGAAGGGCATTCCAGGCATGGACAACCCTTTCCGTAAAGAACTGGTAGCGAAGTTTAGTCCGGGACACAGTACCACAGATGCGAAAAGGATGGCCACGAGTATAATTGAAATTCAGTGAAAAAAAAGATCAGAGTTAATGTTAAGGAGGTTATGAGTAATTTGGTAAGTAAGGATCATGTCCCCACGATGAAAACGGTTTTGAATGGTAGTAAGTTGAAGCCAACGTAGGCGGTCGGGGTAGGACAAAGAACGAATGGTGGGACACCATTTAGTAAGGCGCCGCTGACAATTTTCAAGGCGGTTCAATGAGTAAAGATTGTAAGGGCGGCAGATTTGAGAGCAATAATCAAAAAGTGGAAGAAGGAAAGTTTTGAATAAGACAGTAAACAGGGAAGGAGTGAGATCAGAGAATCCCCTAAGAATGAAATGGGCCTTCCTGAAAACTTTAAAGATGACATTTTCAGTGTGAAGATTGAAATTAAGAGAACTGTCAACAGTGATACCAAGGTCCGTATGATTAGCGACAGGAGTAATTAGCTTTCCGAACAGACGGTAAGGAAAGCGCGGGTTGTTATGACCAAAGTAAAGAACATGGCATTTATCAGTGTTAAAGAAAAGGGAATTTGCAGTTGACCAATCAGCGACGCGTTGGATATCAGCTTGAAGCAACTGGCAAGAGGTAGAGTCAGAGAAAAGTTTCAAGTCATCAGCGTAACAGACACTGGAGGAGGAAAGAATAACAGATGGTAAGTCAGAAATGAAAATGTTAAAAAGGAGAGGGCCAAGAACGGAGCCTTGAGGCACTCCTGAAGTCACATGAAGCCAGGGGGCATAGGAACCACGAAGAACGACACGCTGACGCCTAGAATGAAGATACGAATTGAGCCAGGAAATGATTCTAGGAGTAAAACCAAAGTGCGCAAGTTTAGAAAATAACTTAGAATGGGAGACAGTGTCAAAAGCTTTGCTAAAATCGAAGAAAACAAGGTCACAGGGGAGGCCAAAATCAATAAGTTTAGTAATATGTTCATAAGTGGAGAGGAGATTTGTAAGGCAAGAGCGTTTAGGAAGGAACCCGTGTTGGGTAGTCGGGAGAATATTAAGTTTACAACACTGAGTAAAAAGTTCAGAATAGACCAGCTGTTCAAGGATTTTGGATATTGACGAAAGAAGACTAATAGGCCTATAGTTAGTAACAAGGAAAGGGGAACCAGTTTTGTGAATTGGGGTAACATTAGCATCCTTCCAACAAGTCGGAAAGGAGCTAGAAGTAATAGAATTGGAAAAAATTAGGAAAAGGGGGTTGGCGATAGATTCCGCACAATTACGAAGAAAAATCGGAGGTATGTTATCGGGGCCAGAAGAAAAATTATCCTTTAGGGATTTGAGAGCAGATAAGACATCAGCAGCGCTAAAATGAACTTTGCTGGTTGCAAATGGAATAGAATCAGAAAAAGAGGCAGGATGAAAAGTAGTGGAAAAAAAATTATTCAGCCTAGTGGCAATGGTAGGTTCATCAAGGGAGAAAGTATTATCCTCATTTTGAATGCAACTTAAAGGGACAGACTTATTATCCTTTTTAAGATAGGAAAAAAGTAATTTTGGATTTTGTTTAGAGCGAAGAATCAAGTTGCTTTCAAATTCAGTTTTAGCAAGTTTAATATACTTAATGGCATTTTCCCTAGCTGCAAGAAAATTTGCCATGTTAGAAGGAGAAGGAAAGGAGCGGAGTAAGCGGTAAGTACGTTTTTTTTGTCAGAATGGCGCGAAGTTCAGGTGTTCAGTTCAGGTGTTCAGTAAACGCATGAAGAAAGAAGCGCGACGTCATAACGAGTTGTTGAAACGGATACTACCCCTCAATCTTTCCCCCGCCGAACAGGTCAGTTACGAAGAGGCCAAAGTCTGTCACTATTGCAAAAAACCCTTCCCCTTTTTGGTTTCGAAAGGCGACCCCAACACTAAAGTTAGGGATCACTGTCATATTAGCGGAAAATATAGAAGACCGGCTCACTCGAAATGTAATCTCAATGCACGAGAAAAAAGAACCATCCCAGTCGTATTCCACGGTCTAGAAGGGTACGACATGCATCTTCTCGTACCCGCAGTGCACATGTTTAAGGGACAAGTTGACGTTATCGGTCGGAATGCCGAACGTTTTCAGAGTATGACGATCAAGAGGTTAGACAGAGGGATAAGCCTTCGATTCATAGACAGCGTGAATTTCCTTAAAGCTTCGCTGGATACTTTGGTCAAACACTGCAGGAGCTTCCCGATTCTGGAGGCAGCTTTGGACTCTGGTTTAAAATCCTCTTGGTTCGTCAAAGAAACTGCGCGAGACAGCGTTGTAGATCTGCTGACCCGGAAGGGCGTTTACCCCTACGAGTACGTTACCGACATGTCCGTCTTCGAAAAAGAAGAGCTTCCCTCTCGAACGAAGAGTTGGCGGGTGAGGAGTACGTGAGAGCGCTCAACCTGTGGCTCAAGATGAAAGTAAAGAAATTCGGCACCTATCACGAAATCTACCAGATGACCGACGTTTTCCTACTCGCCGACATCTTCGAAGATTTCAGGAAAATATATCT
>JAHWFP010212088.1:0-11365 GCA_023313725.1 Lithobius niger | reverse complement strand
ATAATTTATTACCTGAACAAAAAACGGCTTTGGCGTTTAGAAAAAAAAAAGCATTAGAGCTCGTATCCCAATGAAACTTACAGCTGTGAAAGTACACAAATAAAAGACGAATTAGAGTTTATTCGAAAGAAACGAACTGTAATTTTACCTCCAATTCCAGGGAACAAATATTGGTTTTGATCACCAGTTATGTCAGAAAGTGAATGCAGTTTGTGTGTGAAACGTGTGTTTATGATTGTCTGTTGGTGTGTGTGTGGTTTTATATTTTAGGCCTGTTACGTGTGAGTGGCGATATGTGTATTTTGTGTATGTATTTAGAATTGCGAAATATGCAGATTCTTTCTTGTCAAGGAACATTGGTTTGTCTCTGTTTGACAGGTTATGTTTTAGTTTTATGTCGTGTGAATGATTATGTGTTCATTTTATGTGTGTATTTTAATTTTTTTATTTTTTATTTTGTAGCCATGTTGTTATTTACGGCATTTGTTTTGTAAGTGTTGCTGTTTCATGTTTTTGTTATGGTGCGTCAAACCTATCAAACGTCAAACTGAACAATAATATAACTGATAAACATCTAACTAGACAATTATAATATAGCTACGGTTTCTGATGCTACATATTTAGCTGCAACGAGTGCTGTAGCGCGAGTGAGACAAGGAGACTAGCCGATTTTCCGTTATACAATTTTCGTGTTAGACGTTTTCGCGTTATACCGTTAGACTGTATATGTTCTTCCAATTACGCGATTTTCCAGTTCCGGTTTGATTAAAGTAAAAGTTCTTAAAATAGGTGTAACAAGAAAACCCAGGTAAAGTGTCATTTATAAGCGACGTGTGGTTGTGGTTCTGGGTGTTCGGCTCTGGCCTAGTGACGAATTTAAGGCAAAAAGCCCTAAAAAGTCTCACATTTTCCCTCCGAAATTTTGCTGGAGATCTTTATTTTTGACTGTTAGGTTCCCATTCTGGTCCCCTCCCCTACCAAATGAAGAGTCATGGGTGATCATTAACATCGTCATTTGCTGGTGAAATAAAGCGAATGAGATAAACAGAATTACAGAATTGTAAGTTTGTTTATAAACTGAAACCTTACGAAAAACGCATGGCACACTGATCATGTGCTTGATCATTTAATTGATCGTTTTTGGTGTCGAATTGTCTGTCAGCGGCGTAAGAGGTGCAACAATTAAAATCCTCGAGCGAACAAGACGACGCCGAATGAGCGAGCGTCAGCGAATGACTCGGCTAGTACTATCTTTAAGTTTGTATGTGCGAAACAATGGACAGTGGCCTTAGCTGGAAAAAACTTTCAACACGACTGGCATGCTAATAAGCAAGACTAACTGCCGTTGCTCTGATGAAACACAAGAATTAAATTATGTCAAGCTTCGCTTATTACGTGCGATTCGCTCCTGCCAGAACTATTTAGCTGTTTTTTAAACACCTTATCTATTTTTTTTTTTGGGGTGTGGGGGGGGGGGGGGGGGGGCAACACACTCCTGAATAAAGTACCAAGGTTTGTACAGAGAAATACCGAATAGCTCTAAAAAAACATGAAAGGAATTTTGAGTAAATTTATGTTTTCCCGAATTTTCTTTTAATTATGCACTGTCGACCAAATTCAATACTCCACCTCCCCCCATTCCAAGTAACGAAATTTGTAGAAAATGTATGATTCCCGATGCTTCTTCCGCCCCCCTCCCCCCCCCCCCTTCTGTTTCAATTTTGGTGGACACTTCGTGATTTCACGAATTTCCTCTTACCAAGAACGACCCTTTCTCCCCACTACTTCCCCAGTAAAGGAATTTGTTGGGAGAACACTTGCGACTTCGAATGTACCTTTAATTATGATTTCAAAGGTAATTAAGTTAACCAAGATCGAGCAGCAAACAGCTAATGAATGATGAATGTACACAGGAAGTATTTAGGCATATAGTGCAGTAGTGCTGGAGATTTTACACCATATTTGTTTGGCTTTCTTTTAGAGGCTTTTTTTTTAATTGTTTTTTTTCCCGCAGCAGTTTTTCCATCAGCTTTTTTCCGCTGCTTTTAACCCACGGTTTTTTTTCCGATGTTTTTTTTTCGTGCACCGTTTGGACAATCCGTCATACCGGCAAATAATTTTATTAATTTCTGGCTGAAAAAAAATTAAAGAAGAGGGTAACGCGACAAAAAAAAAAGTAAATAAACTGAAATCTTTCTTTGTACGCCTGTCATGGCAATCAGTCAGCTGTGTACCCGATGGAATTGACATACCAAAATAGTTCCTCTCTCCTTCTGCTGCCATGGTTGGTTAATGCTAGGTGAGCGTCAAACATTAAAGTCAGCTATATATATTTTATTTATCATTTGCTTGTTGTAAATATTCCTAATCTTTACTCCAATATTGGCTTGCACAATTTTCTCTTAATCTTTTCCTTTCCTGTTTGCTATAATACTTTTGTTATTTCCTTTTTCTTTACGGCCAAAGTGACTTCGTTACCTAACCCTGCCTGGACCTAAGGACCACATGACCTTGTTCATGGGAGCAGAGGGGTAGGAATGAAGAAAGTGTAATTTTCGAAATAACGTTGAATTAAAGCCAGGACAGAGATGGACAATTTTCCTAACTAAAAACCCACATTGCTAAAAATCTTGCAAGAAGTGACTTAAAGCAATCGTACTACTAATTTTACAGAGGGATTAACTGTTTTTGAAAGTCCATTATAAATATGTAAGTTGAAAACACAGCACACAACAACAACTAAACTTCGTCATAGTTTCGTGCTGATATGATATGCTGATGTGCTGACCCAGGTGTCCACAGCCACTGGCGAAAAAGGGAGGCAGAAGAACGGTAGGATGGCGGAAAATGACACACAAAAAAAACAAGATGTAATTGCAGTACATCGTGGAACTTCTCCATTCTCAAGTCTTTGCAATCAACCGATTATAATGAAATGAGGGGGGGGGGAAGGGGAAAAGACTCAACTAAACTGAAACTATAACCACGGTGTGCAACAAAAAATTCCAACCAATTTGGCTGTTCTTAATCGCCAACAGCATCTAAAATTAATAGTGTACTTTATCAATTTCCGACGACTTAATTAACAACAGTGCATGGGAATAGAAGGGTTTTTCTTGCCCATACAATCGAACAATTTTCCTATGCGTTTCGCCCAACTTCTTCGGGCCAAATAATTATCCCAAACAGCAGCACAACAAGGAAAGGAATTGGCGTCCGGTTGAAAGAAAGACTTTTATGGGTGACCGGTAAAAAAAGCCTTGGAAAAAAAGCCGCGGAAAAAAAAGCTGATGGAAAAAAAATCCGATGGAAAAAAAGCCCCAGAAAAAAGCCGCAGAAAAAAAAGCTGATGGAAAAAAAGGCCGATGGAAAAAAATGCCGTGGAAAAAAGCCGCGGAAAAAAGGCCGATGGAAAAAAACGCGAAAAAATCTGGTTGAAAATACTACCTAAATGCACTTAACGTGTGTATTAATCATTCATTAGCTGCATGTTGCTCGATCAAGGTCACGTTTAGAATCCCGAAAGGAAAAGAAATCACAAGTTTCCTGCCAAATTCCTTGACTGGGGAGGTTGTGGGGGAAAGGGTCGTCCTCACTTGGTCGGGTGACCTTCGATCGTTAAAGGATAAATCATGAAATGACGAGTATCCGCCATAATTTAGATAGGAGGGGAGGGGGGGGGGAATAATCAGGAAATCATAAATTTGCCTTAAATCCGTAACTTGGCCAACTAAAAGAAAATTCCGGAAAGCACACTTTTACTCCCGAACTCCTTTACCTTTTTTTTTGTTTTAAGAGTTATTTTGATATTTCTCTGCAAACATTTTAATATTTTTTCTGAATTGTATCCCTTTCCCGCCACCCTCCCCCCCCCCCTGCACCGGAAAAAAAAGTGAATAATTTAGACACACGACCAAACTGAGGACGACCCTCTCCCCCACCACACCACCTCTCCAGTTAAGGAATTTGGGCGAAAACTTGTAACTTAATCTTTTCCTTTCGGGATTCCAAAGGTGACCTTGATCGAGCAACATGCAGCTAATGAATAACTAATACACACGTAACTACATTTAGGTAGTATTTCTGTAAATTTTGAACCAGGATTTTATCGATCTTTTTTTCTCTACGGCTTTTTTTCCATCGGCCTTTTTTTCCATCAGCTTTTTTTTCCGCTGCCTTTTTTCCGCGGCTTTTTTTTCCATCGTTTTTTTTTCCGGGGCTTTTTTTCCGGGGCTTTTTATCCATCAGCCTTTTTTTCCAGGCTTTTTTTCCATCGGCCTTTTTTTCCATCAGCTTTTCTTTCCGCGGCCTTTTTTCCGCGGCTTTTTTTTCCATTGGCTTTTTTTCCGGGGCTTTTTTTCCTGGGCTTTTTTTCCATCAGCTTTTTTTTCCACGTCTTTTTTTCCACGGCTTTTTTTCCTAGATTCCTTTTATGACCCTGGCGATGATGGCACACCCCTCATGAAGCCTCACACGAGACGATGCGAAAGTGTTGCGGGGCTAGGTATGTGGCCCCGTTATTTTTGTAAACTTTACTGTCACTTTACTTTACGACCACTGGCAGCGTGATGTTCATATTACTAATTTAATTAAAAAACTACAACGAATCGATGTCTAAATTTTATACTAAAATGAATGTTACTGATAAAACTCATGTAAACGATTTACAACCGTTACGACGTACCTTTTTACCTGAAACTTGTTTGATAACGGTTATTCTGCTAAAGCTACGTGTGGTTATGGTGGGGCGGGAACCCTCCTCCAATGTTGGCAAGTTGCACGAAAAGCCGCCATTTTGAGCCTCGTCAGCGAAATTGTGTTGGTGACAATTTTTTTTTCTAAAAATACGGTGTTAGTCCTGAGTGCTTTCTATACAACAGTCGCGCATGATGAAAAAGAACGGTACACTAAAATTTCTTTTGGCAGCATTATCTCTGACCTTTAATGGATTTCTAACCCACCTACCAGGTAATTATTGTGCCCACTTCCCCAACCTCCACCCTCAAACGCATTCGGCACTTCCCCTATTCCAGCTACTACACCCCAACCGAGGGTCATCCACTCAATTTCATGTGGAAGTGGTGTAAACCAAGACATCCGAATGAGAAAACTAAACAAATTAGTGTTTAAAAATGGAGAAACGTTGGATAACGATTACTGAAAAATACACGAAAAGAGACGCAACAGCGGCAATAAAGTAAGGCTGAGACTTTCTGGAGCACCTGAAAACCCATTTACAGTGGCCAAAGTTGGGTGGGGGGGGGAGACAAGCAAAATCGGCAGATCTTGTTGAAAGTTGAAGCAGAGGGAAAAATGGGTTAAATTAATGATTTCGGCAATAATTGAATAAATAGACAGTAAGTTATCTTTACACCAGTGGGCAAGTGGTCACGTCGGTAAAGGCGGTATCAGTGCAGTGGTGATGGACTGTAGTGCCAGTTTGAATCCGGGTTACATCACTTGAATGAAACGAAGTGCCTAAAGGTGGCTTACTGTACTACGTTATTTCTAGTGTATACGTTTCGCTGATGGCTTATTGCCAATTTACCAACAATAATTGCTAGAGTGCACGACAATAATTTCTGTACCTGAATGCATCGTAAACCATTGTTTACTCGAAAAAATGACCAAAAATTACTATAGTAATTTAATTTATTGTTTAATTTAATATTGTTATCTTTCTAATAATCTTCATTATCATTTGCTTTGTAATCCCGTTTCGCCGAATAAAATTTTTCCCCCGAAATTACGTGTCTTTCTCGCGCAGCCACACTCGCTGCGGCTAGACATATAAAATCAGAAACTGCATCTAATCACAAATTCTTTCCAATCGGGAATGCACCTTTAACTTCTCCAATGTTAAATTTTTAAAGAATATGTTGTGGGTTCGGCGAAACGGGAATACACCGTGCATCAACGTCAACCTTTTTATTTGTTGTGATAAAGATGACCCGTTTGCATTCGTTTTCTATGTTTAGATTAGACATCGACTTTGTTTTGGTTGACACAAACCAGTAATTTGTGCTTCGTGCCATCATAAAAATCAAATTAAAAACAAAAAAGAAAGCTTGATATAATTTTCAAACCAGTCCCTAATGTAGTACCTCCCAACCTGTAGGCATAGTGCATCGATCAAGGCAATACTGTGAGCACCCAGTTTGGTTGCCCACATGGAACGAGAAACATTTTGCAGTAGAGAGTGGTATAATTGCCAAGATTTAGACCACTCGGATTCACGTTATTATTATTCACTTATTCACAGTAAAGTGGAAGACAGGGAGGTTGGGACTGGCCGCAGGGGACGTTCGCCACAAGAACAAAACGTATCATAGGGACAATTTCTTTTCGACTTTTTCACCCTTAACTGCCTTAACTGCAAGGCTACTTCATTAATTTCTTACGTTGTTGGGGTGAATCAGTACTTTTGATATTACTCTACATAATGGTTGGATACAGAAATAAAATCTGCAAATATGTTTTCCTATGATTTTTTTAGTGGTAATGGTCGAGCATGCAAGCCACTGAATCAAATGAATTGAACCAATTGTGTTGTCAGATTTCTTAAAATGGGTAATGAAATTACGATAAATCATAAGCTAACAGCGCTCCTCCAGACCCCCTAGCTGTCTATAGGGAAAAGTCGACACTGTTAATAATTGCAATCAATTATCGAAAGAATTAAATAAATATTTAATCACAGACAATTTTTTTCCTGACTATAACTAAACTATAGGCACACTGTTGAGTTGCACTGTTCTTAGTTTTTTTTTCCGTAATGTTTTCAATCCTGTGCTAGTATAACTACAAATTTGTATAAACTTTTTAACTTCATCGTTATTCGTGCTATCAACTTTTCAACAACTTTATACTTTACAACTTTTTGTTGCACATAGCCGTAGCATTTTTACGGGCTTTAACATCCCGTTTAAAAATGAAGTGCGCTTTGTGTGATATTATCGGTTATTGTTTTCCAGCTTAACAAAGCTGTCGAATTTCCCTGGCAAAATCCCTGTTCGTCTGTGTCAGCTAGGGTTCTGTGACAGACCACATCATTCTGCTTCAGCGGCTGTGGTACCTATTATTTCAGGATATTACCTAAGCTCATCCCCCCCCCCCTCGGGATGATCACAGGTCTGACAGTTTTCATCAGTGGATTTACCCCTCTCCTTCAAAAACGTGCTGTAAAGTGCAAAATTGAGCCAATTCATCTGTATGAGAATTAATTTACTTCAAATGACTTAAGGCGGCAAGTAATTTACATCTTCTTCTTCTTCTTTGGAGTTCAATAATAATTTTAAGGAACTGTTTTGTTTCTCCGTTTGTATTAGCTTTGTAGTTACGTTAGCCAACTCAAGTTGCAGGTCACTGATGACGCATTTTTGTGTTTCAATCATAAGCCGCTGACAAGCTTCCAATTTGGTGAGAAAAGCTTTAATTCTTTCTTCTTGTTGACGTAATTGATCTATTTCTTCTTCCATTTCTTCCAGTTTTTTGTCGATGACCACTTCGTCAACGACTTCCCCAGAGACATCTTTATTGAAGAAAAGGCCACACCATAAGTGTCTTCAGGATGCTAAGGTTTTCTGGTTTGCATTTCATTTCCTCAATGTTCTGGGGGAAGAATTCATTTTGTAGCTGTAAGCTTTCAACAGCAGCTACTTTCATATGAAGTTCAGTGTTAACCGCATCCAAATTTTCTTTAGTCCGGACTAGCTCATCAAATAATTCATCTCGTTCATGAGCAATTCCTTTTAACACCTGAATTTGGCCTTCGAAGGGTGTTGCAGATTTGGTAAACGTCCCGCTTTAACTTCTTTATCGTATTCTCTTGTCCTTTCAGTTGAACATTTTTGTTCTTGATATCTCCTTCTAAATAAGCAAAATTTTCCTTTTCTACTTGCAAGTCAGTTTTCTTTCCTCAGTTCTTTATCTTTCTTTACTAAGAAAACAGACTTCGGGACGGGCCGACCAGAATTGGTAGCGAATTGCAGTAGATCTTTGCAGAAATGTTTAATGAACTAGATTGCAGCCACCCACACGTTGTGGAGTCAACAAACTAGCATTTTAGTTCTAGTAATTAAGTTTTCTTAGGCAATTAGATTAATTCCGTTTCGTGGAATCTGTGCTTTTTAAGAGTAAAGATTTTTTCGTTGTTCAGTGGGGCACAGATTTAAGCATTGATAGTTTAGTTGTATTTTAATTTCCTTTCCTCTCGTTTTGTAGTACAAACCCTTGACCACTCGATTACGATGTGCTACGTCTGATCAGGTTGTGGTGGTTGTGGTTTGCGCGTGAGCGAACTCAGCACGTTGGTGGCACCACGCTCTCCTTTTCTTCAGTACTCCTTGTTTGTATGCATGGCGGCCTATGACACGTGCATTCGCAATATAAGTAGTTAATAAAAGAGCTGTGTAGAGTTTACGCAGTGACCAGAAATTGCCTCGAGTTGTCTTTCTTTTGCTCTGCCTTTAAGTGCAGTAACAGTAGTTAACATTAAATTGTAATGCAGCCAAACCCATACATTGCAAATGCTGACAAAGAATGGCTGTGGCTACATCATGTAGTATTTAAAATCATCGTACTCTTTAAAATTCCTATTTTTTTTTTTTTAAATGTTACACAATTAAACTTCTCTTCCCCGAGCTGTGGCGAGATAGGTGTGGTATTCTGCCACTGCAACGACTTGGCTTGAAGCTGGGGCCTAACCATTCATCGTGTGCCAAGGCTCCGATTTAGTGATACAACTACTCGTCAAGAATTTGGTAGGGAGGTAACTGATGCTGCTTTATGTAAGGTACTGTTTCCATCACTTTTGGTTTTTCATCATGGATAGGCCTGAATTTGGAACATTAAGCATGGCAGAACGCCAGAGTTGCAACCTTATTTGAAGTATTGTGGGGAGAGGGGGGGGAGGGGGTTACAAGCTGCGGCAATTCACTTCAGTGGTCCAAATCAGGTACTTTATTATTGAACATTCTGCTGTTCAGCATTTGTGCTTAAAACAAGAATTGAGTCTATTACTAATCTATTCATGGGTTTATGTTGCACTCGTTGTGAATTAAAATTCATTGCTTCTCCTTCGTTTTATGCAGAAATCCTTTTACGACATCCACAGAAAAGCTAAGCTGTCGCAACTTTTTCCTAGAGTGTCCAAATCTAGTCGCAACGTTTTGTTTTCTTCTTTCACTTGTCGCTTCCTTAATTCCAGTATTCGGGTAGCCTTCTCCAGCACGGAATTTACCCACATCGTCTTGAAATTTAACTAAATCTTCTTCTTTGGAGTCCAGTAATAATTGTAAGGAATTGTTTCGTTTTGCTGTTTGCATTAGCTTTGTAGTCCCGTTAGCCAACTCAAGCTGCAGGTCATTGATGATGACTTTTTGTGTTTCACTCATAAGCCAATGCCAAGCTTCCAATTTGGTGAGAAAAGCTTTATTTCTTTCTTCTTGTTGACGTAATTGATCTATTTCTTCTTCCATTTCTTCCAGTTTTTTGTCAATGATCACTTCGCCAACGACTTCCCCAGAGACATCTTTGTTGAAGAAAAGGCCACCACCTTAAGTGTCTTCCAGGATGCTAAGGTCTTATTGTTTGCATTTCATTTCCTCAATTTTCTGGGAGAAGAATTCATTCTGTAGCTGTAGGTTTTCAACGACAGCTACTTTCATATGAAATTCAGTGTTAGCCACATCCAAATTTTCTTTAGTCCGGACTAGCTCATCAAATAATTCTTCTCGTTCATGAGCAATTCCTTTTAACACCTGAATTTGGCCTTCGAAGGGTGTTGCGGATCTGGTACTTGAATCAAGTTCTTTTTCCAAACTGGCGATGGTGAGTTCAAGTTCATTAAAGTCTTGCACTTTTAATTTCAGTCGTTTGGTTTCTTCTTTTTCTTCGTCATAGAAGACTTTAAATTCTTCTCTTTCCTCAGTTCTTTATCTGTCTTTACTAAGAAAACAGACTTCGGGGACGGGCCGACCGAAATTGGTGGCGAATTGCTGTAGATCTTTGTAGACATGTTTAATGAACTGGATTGCAGCCACCCACACGTTGTGGAGTAAACAAACTAGCAGTTTAGTTCTAGTAATTAAGTTTTCTTAGGCAATTGGATTAATTCCGTTTCGTGGAATCTGTGCTTATTAAGCGTAATGAAATGGACTTAAGATTTTTTCGTTGTTCAGTGGGGCACAGATTTAAGCATTGAAAATATAGTTTAGTTGTATTTTAAGTACCTTTCCTCTCGTTTATAGTACAAACCCTTGACCACTCGATTACGATGTGCTACGTCTGATCAGGTTGTGGTTGTTGTGGTTTGCGCGTGAGCGAACTCGGCACGTTGGTGGCACCATGCTCTCCTTTTCTTCAGTACTCCTTGTTTGTATGCATTGCGGCCTATGACACGTGCATTCGCAATATCAGTAGTTAATAAAAGGGCTGTGTAGAGTTTACGGGAGGGTGGGGGAAGGAGAAATATTTAAAACAACTTCTACTGTATGACATTTGTATTTTTGTTGTTAAGGGAGGGGAGGGGGAATCAAATCCATAAAACTACTTTTGGGCAATGACTGTGCTATCTCGACATTTCACCCTCATCAGTCGTGCGATATGGCAACGTGGCAGTCAGATAAATGAAATGTGCAAAACGCCGAGACTAAACGGTTTGAGACCTACCGTATCATAAAACTGCCAAACGATGCTGGATTTTTTTATGTTGATTTTGTTCACTAGAATTCTAAATAATGCCATCCAACGCAGTTGATCAAAACATGTATGTGGGGGGGGGGGGGGGGGGGTTGAGGCAAAAAAACTAGAAATGCAAGCGACCACTGTTTTTATGGTTGCATACGCGTCATGGAACCACGACCAAGAAATCATTTGGATGTTTGGATTGTATTCTTAGGAGGGGTACTTATTCACACGTGTTAGACAATTAGTAGCCATATCGAGCGCTATATTCGCAAGGGAAAACTAATCGACTCTCACTATAATTGCTTTAATCAGGTTTATTAATGTATGCACTATTTTTTTTAATAGTCCTTACCTTATGTTACAACAAATAGACAAACGCATCTTAAAACAACACCTTAAAAAAAAAAATGTCGGGAAATTGTTGGTGTGTGAACCGGCATGACCTTTCAGCTGAGTTTTTTTTTCGATAAGTTGGGGGGTGGGGGGGAGGAGAACTCGTCCATAAATTGTGCACGACGAACAAGCAGTGATTTTTTTTTACTAATTTACTGTTTCTTTTGATAAAGTGGCTGAATCTTTTTGTAATGAGCCACGAAATATCAAGTTTAAGCGTTGTATTTTTTACCATTTATGTATTTTGGTTGATATGGTGAAGGTTTAATAACCAGATGTTTGT
>JAHWFP010212086.1:0-10253 GCA_023313725.1 Lithobius niger | reverse complement strand
GGGGATTAGTGAACGTGCTTTTGGCCAGTGTGTGTCTGAAGGAACTTTAGATTTAGTGTGCTGCTCCATGCAGCATTTTTCTTAAGCTGAGTAAACTGCAATCCAACTTACATTACGCAGTACGTCATCAAGAGGTGCATGCCCCGATAAATCCTATTAATGACGGCTTTTGATTTTTGTTTAATTAATATTTTTGACATTTTTTCCGCCTTTTCCCTATTTCAGTATAGTGGTGTACAGTACACCATCAAGGAGGGGGGACATTTTTAAGTGCAAGAACGAATAGTGTGGTTTGCATGGATTCCCTGTAAACCACGAGCAAAGCCTAGCCAAGTAGTTAGGTTGCTGACCTTCCAGGAAAAAAATGCTAAATGAAACGTGTTACCAACCTGTGGAACTCGGAAATAAAAGCCTCGTTTCACAGAAGGGGTTAAACTGCAAACATGAATGTTGTAGGCTGGGCAATTATTTTTGTCGAACCAGGATTGGCCTTGGTGACGTGGCTCACACTTCAGCCTTTGAGAGTACCAGCCTGTACTAAAGAATTTTAATACCATGTTAAGTATTCTTCGCTTTCTGTGAGTCTTTGACTCGAGAATAAATTTGGTGTAAGGAAAAAATTTAGGGAAATTACTAATTTTCCTGTGTTTTCTGCACAGTTTTGGATGTTTTGGGGAATGAACTGAGCACTTGAGCAGTTTAATTGTGGAAGAACTTTTCTTTCTAGATTTACACAGGAAGCCCAGTGCAATTAGCCCCCCCCCCCCCAAAAAAAAAAATCACCAAACTCTAACATTGAGCTCTCTTAAAAAAAAATATGTGAGCTCTTTTAACAAATTTTGAAAATTAGGACCCACTTTTACGGAATAAGACCACTGGACCCTCAAAAATAAATAGCACAGAAGTTACCGAAAGAACTCTTTCCCTCCCCGCCCACCCGCAAAAAAAATAACTGATGTTACCCCAGATAATATTGTATGCAGTTTTAGCTCAGAATTTCTTAGTAGTTTGTCAACTTTGTTCAAGTCTTCATTCCATTTGACGATCAATCTCAGAACTATAACTAAAACTATCTCTACCTGTATTCCACAAATTTTCGGCATTTCTTAGCAAGTAGATGGGTTATACTTCAACCGTCTTCATCAGGAGTTGTACTTTTTTTTACTCCTTTGGCTCACAACATTGCACACGCTTCATTTTGAATTCAGCGGTTGTAGCCTCTTGGATTTTTAGGCCTCTTTCCATGTGTGCGTAAGGCGAACGCTTAGGTCTTCACATTTGATGTGTCGAATGGCAGGGTTCGAGGGTGCTTGGAAGTTTATTGGAGTTACTTTGTTGGTCAGATGTTTTTGAATAGCCAACGATTCTAGCCCTCTGAGATGTCTTGTCTCTTTTTGAATTTGATGCAGTAAGAGTAGTTAGGGTGCCTTCCCAGTCTAGTTTCTGCTGAGTACTCATGTTGTGCACCTCATGTTGTGCACTGCCACGCCGTTCTCATCCTTCTGTCTGCCATGTGCTGCTTTCTATGATTTTTCACTTCTTTACGTTTTTCTCTCACATAAACAGCATCGCAGTGACCATGTGGTAATGGCACCCGGTATACTTCTTCTATGGTGTTCGCAATTTTGGTTAGGTCTAGTCCCTTGGTCCCTTGTGAACTTCCCTCTGTGCTTCTGCTATGCTCTCTGCCCAGTTTTAACTTCTTGAGCAGTCTA
The DNA here is from genome assembly GCA_023313725.1 of Lithobius niger. Taxonomy (NCBI): domain Eukaryota; kingdom Metazoa; phylum Arthropoda; class Chilopoda; order Lithobiomorpha; family Lithobiidae; genus Lithobius; species Lithobius niger. The sequence goes on along the minus strand of JAHWFP010212086.1, from coordinate 8,538 downwards.
CTCTTTAGGCCTTTTCCACGCCTGAAGTAAGAATCAAACCCCAGCCTCTTTAGGATCCTCTGCAGGTGCTCCCACACTCCTCATAGGTAAGTAAGGCCTAGTCGTGGTGTTTTCTTTACTCCAGCTTTCTTTCTCGTTCTCCCCAATAATCGGTCTTCCTCTCATTACCTTTTTACTTCCAACTTCCTCTTCAATCGACTCAGCACCTTTGGTGGGTACCCCAGTTTAATAAATTTACCCTTGGCTTGCTGGAGGTGTTTGTGCGTCAAATCCTTCGCCATAGAGTGTATGCTACTCGTCTGAACTCATTCTTAGCATTCTGTACCAGTTGGGGTTTTGAGTGACCAAATGTAAATAAATACCGTGATCTGTTGCGGTGGGTTTATAGTATGGCTCAATTGCTCCTTCTTCACCCCCCGGCCCCCCCGCCCGCGCGTGCGCGCTTCAAAACAGGAATATCATCCACGAATCTTTTCCAGAATTCCAAACCTGGAACTTCCTCTTGAATGTAGTAGTCCAGATGCTGTAGAAAAACTCCTTTTACTTGTCTATACATCATTCCATTAAAATCTACATAAATCGAGGCGAGGATCTCATTTAACAAGGCTCTATCACTCTCAAATTGCTGTTATGGGTTTCCTAGTTTCGCCGACATTTCAAAAATAAGTCTGTGACAGAGGCTGGGAAACAGTTTCTGGACGTTAAATGACACCAGCGCATGCTTAATCTCGCCCAGAACAGCTCTTCGGTATGTTTGAGCCCACTAGGACAATCCACACATTTCTTCAACAACCCGGCTACCATCCAATCAGCTTTCTGAGCTGGCCCTCCTTTTGCCGCTGTAATTAACCTCAGGGGGTGGCCCTCCTTATGTAGCATGACTTGAACAAAGACACAGGTAAGTCATGGTGGTGGCTTTGGTTTGAGTTCACCCAATTCATCTTCTGATAGAAAACCTTTAGTTTACAGCCTTTTCATGCTAAACACTAAATCGAGCAGCAGCCGATTCTCCATTTCTGCTCCCATATTTTCATACATTTTGGACGACATCAATTCATCTTGCACTTTTAGATCATGCTCTAGTCTGTCTAGCAGTACTGTAGCATTTGATTTGCTACAGCAATGTCCACGTCTTTCTCCAGTAATCTCTAAGACCCCAATTACAAGTTCCCACGCAGAATTCGGCACCTGCTTTGGTGGTTTTCTCAAGATAGACTGGGAAAGCACCATTACTCTTATTGCATCAAATTCAAAAAGAGACGGACATCTGAGATAGCTAGAATTGTTGTCGATTCAAACACATCTGAACAACAAAGTAAATGAACATCCAAGCACCTCGAATCCTGCCATCTGACATTACTGTACATGGAGATATAAGCGATCCCTTATGTACACATGGAGAAAGGCTAAAAAATCTAGGCTATGATTGCCGAATTCAATACAAAGCACATGCAATGTTGTGAGCCAAAGGAAAAGAAGTACAACGCCTGATGAAGACAGTTGAGGTGTGATCTACAAACTTATTCACGGAATACGAGTAGAATGTTTTTTGAGACTGAGCGTCTAGTGGAACCGAGACTTAAACAAAATCGTGAAATGAACTCTCATAGTAAGTTTTGAAACTATCGTATATAAAATACTGTACCTGCAAATTTTTTTTCTGATATATATCTTCTCACTGCACTTTTTGTACATTACAGACTGCAGCACGTAAACAAGAATCTCTTCCAAATGTCAACGCAAACATTAAAAGAAAACTGTTGGGTCGTCAGCCGCCTCAACCTTACCTTTGACGTGATAAGTGATCCAAGAGACGTTACGTTTGGCGTAATAATGATCAAAGTGGTATTTTTATTCAATTATGCGTATAATTTACATGATGGACGTTTTAAGGGGCCGTTCATAAATGATGAGTGATGAGGGGTGTCACGTACTTGCACTAATTTGTATTAAAAAAAAAGCGTTCGTAATAAGTTTTTCCAATTTTACAACCAGCCTAAAATAAAAAAATTCTGAATTATTTTTATCGAAATGGGAGGGGGGGGGGTATACCACATTTGTGACGTCATTTTCTTAGGGTAGAGTTGCAGAAGTTATGACATAAAGTGAATAGGGAGAGAGGGTTTTGTGTTTTTTTTTAAATTGCATGAAGTTGTTTATGGCTGGCCCCTTATCATACTGTGGCAAACACTAGCCGCAAGTTAGTTGCAAAGAAAGTTGGGTTCTGTGAACCTGTTTAGATGTTAGACAGAATGTGTGACGTCAATGGTGCCAAAAAGCAAAGGAAAACAACCATTGAGTGGCTGCTGAAGTTTGGATCTTGGTCAGCCATTGACCTTTGTGCTCTCGTAATTTTAGAACTTGGAATCCGTCTAGACGAGCTGTGTGTAATATTTTGGAATACAATAAAGTGCTCAGAGAGTAATCATTTTATCACTCCAATCTGTCACGGTGCGAGCCAAGAAGACTTTGATCATAAAAGACTTCGTTCTGGGGTGATGTGTTTGCAAAGCGTATTATGAACTTGGCAGAAATTGTTAATGTTTAGCAAATAGAAGAACTTCGGCATTATTCTGCCAAGTCACATAGTAATAATTAGTGTTGTGACGTAGCAGTTCTTGCATGAAAGGTTTGTAGCCTTCCAGATAGTGACTTTGCATATTGGTATCCCACTTAAACCCACTTAAACTTCCTTCACATAAATACCATTAATTCTTAGTTAAGATAGGGAAGATGATCATCTGATTTTTAGAGTAATCTTAAATGTTGGTGTAATCCCCATGTTGTCTCAGATACTGCTATTACTGGTATTTCAGAAAAAATTTCTCTTTACTGGTATGAGGATATTTTCAGCCCACTTTCAAGAGAAGCCAAATCTAACTCACTGGTAGTATAATAATAATACACGTACTAAACCTAATTTCATCCAGTTGACGGATTGAAAACGGAACGAAAACAAGAGACATTTGTGTAGGGTACATCACTGCTAACTATAATAGTTTCTTGTGTATCAATCAAAATAACGTTTAAGATCTGTTCTTGAGAAAGCACCTATCTCGGCAATATTGAGCATGAGCTCACCCAAAGTAGAACGATATTGATCTTGCTGCCGACCTACCCTCCTTACAGAAGATGTCATAACTGCAACAACAAATTTTGTTATCGTGTAAAAAGCAAATTTCGATACCACTGCACAAAACGCCCACCCAACACAACCTTGAAAGGTAACACCCTGCTGCATTATAACTGACATGCTAAGCGGAAAACGAGGGACACAAAGAAATGTCTTGGCACTATTGTAATAGAATAGCTTTACAGTGTCAAGAGCTGTCTTGGTATACCTCAGTTAAAGTGAGTCGCTATATAGAGCACAGCCTACTGGAACAACTTTGCAAATACATGCACATCGAACAGTCTTAAACTTGCTGTATTAACTGCGAAAAATCTAAAAAAAAAAAACTATGCTGGCAGCACTCAATGTCCATATTGTCTTGGAGAGAATCCGTGATGATATGTCCCAGGTACCGGTACTTAAAATTTAACATTCGTACAAGTTTCACTAATGGAAACATATGTACCAATGTCTCTCTAGTACATCCATGGGCAATAAAGAACCCTTCTTAGCATTAAAAGGTATAAAATTGATGTCAGCCTACTCGGTGCAAATGTTAAGCAGTGATTGTAGTCCAGCTCGAGAGGGAGCAAAAATAATAAGGTCATCTGCATTTGCAATGAAATAATGTTGGCTCCAGCAACCAGGCAAGGCCAAACTCGGATCACACTAAAGGTCATCAATGTATAATAATTTACACTCCCCTAATATTTTCCTTTCTTTTCCAGTAGTGCTTACATCATTCACAGTACTTTCGGTTATTTTTTTGCGTGCCATATTTTTGTGACCGTATTTCGTACAAGAATGAAATCTGATCGCAACATGTCTGATGTAAATTCCAGGCAATCTTTCCCCAGTGTTATTAGCCAATGTTAAGCAGACACTTCTGCCCAAGTTAAACCATGTCTTCTTTTCTGTACTCAACACTAGGAAAATGGGTTTGCCTCGAGCGGTTTTGCTATCCAAAGAAAGAAGGAAGTTGGCATAAACTGACTTGTCAGTCGGGATACTTTGATTAAGCAACGACATTCTGACCTAAACTCTCACAACAACAAACTGTCTCAAGTACTTACCGGTAAAGTATTTTCGGTGACCTTTTACTGTCACCTTCTTCTGGCCTTGGGCCCAGAGTACTGCAAAATAAACTACCCTGTACATTTACAGACAGAAAAAGATCACAAATTTGAATTCAGCACACTTCACTGTTGGCCTTCCTCCTACTAATGCAGCGTCAAAAACTGGAGGCTGCGCTTTTGACAGCTTGGCGTGTTTTTAGGAATGGGAAGTATAGTAAAGCCAATCAAATTCCTGTGCTTTCAATTCTACAGGGTAGTCCACAAAAAACTGGCGACCCAACATTTTCTAAGTCCAACTTTTCTAGTTAGCACCCCTCATAACCTGGAGAGGGCAGAAATCGTCCCGTTTCATTAGATCTGATGTCTGTGCTCTCCTGGTTCTGAGGAGTACTCACTAGAAAAGTGGACTTAGAAAATATTGGGTCGTCAGTTTTTCGTGGACTACCCTGTATATTAAAATTGAGGGAATGAATCTATTCGTCCCAAGAGTATGAGGGACATTTTTTTTAATCATAATAATAAATGATAATAATTCACCCACAGAAAAAAACCGTTCAAAACGTTATTGTGAAAGTTCTCGTCAATATTTAAGTCTTAATTCACGAAATTATGACTCAAAACTTCATTCGTAATAGGGCTGGTGTTTTCAGGGATGGCAAATTACCGTAGATACTGGAAGCTAAGTTTTTTTTTCTAAAAATGGAATACAGAGTACAAGATCATCACCAATACTACGTACATAAGAAAAGGTCAGACATCAGGCTGGCTGTGTAATGCTCCCATGATGCCATGAGAGAAGGGAATCACATGGGGAAGGGGAGGCGAAAGTGCGTTGCAGGGGTGGAGGGCAAGAATCTACGTTTGCTTCGTTGGGTGATAGTTGGTGGAAAGGACGTTAGGCTCGAAGAAGTACATTGTAGTAAATGAAGAAAAACGTTTAAAAATAAACGATGCAGCAGGAAAAGAGCCTGTGTTGCTTCACGTTGGGGGAAGGTGTGGGGAGATGAGTTCACCAATTGGGTGGGAGACAAATGGACAATGTCATAGTTAAGTAAATTGAAATGTGTTTATCGTAGTTAGTGAAGACGAAAAAAACAATAAAAATAGGAGCCAAGTAATTTTAGAATGTTATTAGAATGTAGGAAGGGGGAAATGTTGGCATGCAAATTAAATTCCTCAACTGGATATTGCCTCACGTTGTCGAACCCAAAACATTGGATTATGAGAAAAGGGAGTAGTAATTCCCGAGTGCGGCGATTTGTGAGGGTGGGGGGGGGGGAGATAGAAGAAGCAGACATGGAAAGGTAGTGGTTGAAGGGATAGCAACGTTGTATTAAAAGGTCTTTATTGTAGTTAGCGAAGACCAGAAAACAAAAAAAAAGTAAGTAATTTTAAAAATATTAGAAAGTGGAGTGGGCCGGGGAATGAGAAGGGGGGGGGGGGGGGCAAAATTAAAAAAAGAACCACAAAAAAAGTTCCATGTCATTTTTGTGATGTTATAAAATAAATTCATCCGTCTTTACCAGCTGTAAGCTAGTCTTGTACAATATGAATCTCTGTAATCTCGGTAGTTGATTACCAACTCATTGGTACCTTAACGTCACTAATGCCAGTATATTAACTGCTACTGCAGAATTTTATAGTAAATGAATTGCTGGTTGGATTAGAATTCCAAAGAATTCCCATTACTTACAATGCTAAGCTAAAACTCCAGAAGAAAAGAAAGTGTAAGTGTGCACAGTGTAAATAAAGAGTAAACTGTTTACATTCTTTACACTCTAAATTAGGCTCACCTCTTTTTTTTTTTCTTTTTTTTTTAACTGAAGGCATTGTTTGTTTAAATAGACACTATGCAATGATGGAAAATAAAGTTATAACAATTTAAACAAGAAATTGTTGATCCCATTATAATTTTGTTGGAGGAGTTGCCCTACCCAAAAAAAATTCTCTTCACCAGTGAGCAAAGGGTTAAACTCTTACGTCTGAATCTGCTAATGCCTCAGACTCGAGGGCACCAGACCCAAGTATTTATGGCACGTTGACATGATGAAAAAATAGGCTTGTACACGGAAGAAAATTGATGATTTTTAATTGAAATAATCAAATGTACAATTGAGAAAATGCATCTGTGAAAGTGCTGTTGTGCTTTACGAATCATATATTTAAGAATGTAAAGCACAACAAACAGCACTTAAACAGATGCATTTTCTCAATTGTACATTTGATTGTATTTAAATTAAAAACCATCAGTTTTTATCAGTGTACATTTTAACAAGTAAAGTGAAACTTCAATCATATAACCCCCTTTTTTTTATGGCACACTTGATGTTTTTGTTTGTAATGGTTTTCTTTGTTTGTTTTTAACAGCTTCAGACTTAGCATGCTAACTTATGGATCCCCTTTAATAGCCTAAATAAATAATTAACCGAGCTACATTGTAAAGTTAAAAAATATCCTCTAGAAATAAAAGTGACTATGGATACTGCACATAGGTGCAATGACGTCGTTCTATCACGATTACTTCTGGTCCCTCGCATTTTTTAGTCTCTTCATGCGCATCTCATCCCATCATCATCATCATGTTTTAATCGATCCTGAAGAAGTTCGTCATTAAAAATTAATGAAATACTAAGAAATATTGCTGTATTCCACTAGTTGAGTGAGAATTTTTATCCTCGTTATCATCATGTCGCACGGAAAGTAAAGGAAGTATTAAAGGCTGTAGTGACATGTTCAGAAACAATTTTAATGCAAGGTGGTACTACGTCGTGGGGTTTGGTTTGCTTCAGATCCAAGATTCTAAGTGCGTTACATTCACATTGTTAGGTTGGCAAATAAATCTTGGTGCTTCACCTCTGAGAACGATTCCATATTGCCCTGGGATTTTAAGGTGGTTTATGCCTGGCCAGCTTCATATATCCAATGCTTGTCAAGCGTTTGAAGGCTGATATGGTTCGATATCTTTTTTGTTTGTTTTGTTTTTGAGTATTCGTAATAAAGTTGATATCAGGTTTCCAAATTATATCTGGAAAACTAGTCTCACCAAGGGCCATCACTTCAAATCAGTTGTTGCTTGAATTAGGATAAATCGTTGTTTCTTCAGAAATTTGGTTGTGGCGGACTTCCTGCTGTTTGTGTTTGCTCTGCTATGGCAGGCCTCGAAATAAGGATTTCATTCTCAAGCAATCTTCACTTGTGGCAAAAATAATCTACCTCATGATAATGGTAGTACACCAGAGCATATTTTCTGCAATGAACAGTCCCTAAAAAGTTAGCTTCGGACCAAAATACACCTTGCTGGCCTTCACATGAGAAAACTGTCACCGCTTCCAAGATCCTGCACTCTCGGTAGGAAACCTCTCCTCCGATCTGCCGCCAGAAAGCCCTTCAAATTACATTGCCTCCAGCCACAGATTTGGAAGTCTTCATTGTGTTCCAAGGCTCTCACGACATCCACATCTGTGCCACAACCTGCTGCTCAGGACACTACGGTTGTTGAAACTCAGAAACCTCTGCAACCTTCAACTCTGTCTCACATTGTCCACCTAAGAGTCCTGGTGAAAACAGGGTTGCACCCCTTTCCTCCTTTGACCTTCCACAACATGATGCTCTCACAAAGGAATGGATTAGAGCCAACCTGGCAATGCCCCCTGACAAGTACTTAGCTCAGCAGTTGTGGCAATGTGTCAATGCCGATGTTTTTCTCCCCTGTCATCCAGAAATGAAGTTGTCTTCTACAAAAACCTGGACACCCCCATGTCTCCCTTGCCGCTCCAACGCTAAAGGCTTCGCATTCACCTTTTCCACTCGCCCTTAATTTCCGTAGAACCTAACTTGTTTTCTTTGAACTTCTGTCAGGATGGGCCAAAGACCATGACGAACTCCTCCATCTAGTCATGCTCCTAACGCCTAACAGACTTTAAGATGCCGACCTCTCGTTTCAACTGTTTGGCAAAAAAATAAAAAAAATTTTTTTGATTTGTGAAAGGAGTACGTACCCTGCCCTCCATCTACCTTGGAGGAGTTTCCCCTCCTTGACACAACTTCAAGGCGCAACTGAACCATCCCTTTGCATGCTCGTGAATATTAATCCATCTTCGACTTCATCTTGTCTTCAATGTCCTGTCACTGCTCAGCTTTCATCCCATGAACACGAACTATCGTCCCTTAACACTACTGATCAACCGTCCCCCGACGGTGAAGACTTGACATCTGCATTTACGTCCAACATCTATAAAGATTTAAGAAGTCTGAACGCTCTTTACAGGTAACTTCTTTTTCAACTCTCATTCTTTTAACTGAACGCTCCTAGAACCACCAAGCTTCAACCTCTTTGGAACTCACTTCCCC
>JAHWFP010212085.1:0-10615 GCA_023313725.1 Lithobius niger | reverse complement strand
TGAGCTACCCACAGCCAACACAGGTATCTCAATAGGCTGCGAGTCGAATTCGATAAGTACCATCTATCAGCATTAATTTCCAGCAAAACAATGGCGGTCTCCGTACCGTATTTTGGTGATGCAGTAATTGAATTGTTGTATCGAAGGTACGTAACGTATTCCTACCATAATTTATATGTTTAGTTATTGTGTAAGTGATCCAAAGTAAAACCTGCATGTTAAAATGGACGTAATTGCCCTTTAAATAGTGGGAAGCATATTACGCGCATCCTGCCCGTATTTGGCTCACTAAGACGTGGGCTCTACTTTCGTGAATTAACCGCTACGTATCATTGTTTCCGGTTTGTGACGACACAACTTTTGTGTTCTTGCTGTCACGTGATTGTAGTTTCGTCTACTAGGAGAGGCCAAGATCCATGGGAACGATAGTATAGGGCAGTGACACGACGTAGTATTATTGTGTATAACTCTATGGTGGAGCCAGTAACTGGGTTATCTGCAAGGAGCACTGGAGGGAGAAAGGAAGATCGTCTTATTGAGCCAATGCTATTAGACTGGATTTCTTAAGCCTATAACGCGTGATTTTTGTTGGAGAAAACAACGTTAGTTTAAGCCTAAGAAATTCGCTCTCAAAGCACTGGCTTTGACTAGAAGTGCCGTTTTCCCCCTTACATCTTAATCTAGTGCACCTTGTAGCTATTACCCCCAAATGGTGTCTCGTAGCCAATATGACGTCTATAGAGCAGTGAGTGACACGACGTAGTATTATTGTGTATAACTCTATGCTGGAGCCTTAATGGGTTAGTTGCAAGGGGCACTGCGGAGAGAAACAGAAGGGCGTCATACTGAAGCTGACGCTGTTAAGAGTGATTTCTTAGACCTAAAACGCGCGTTTTTTGTTGTTGGAGAAAACAACGTTATTTTTAAGCCTAAGAAATCCACTCTTGCGTTGTTTTTCCCTCCATTTTTATGTAGTGCACCTTGCAGGTATGGCCTCCAAGACCCATACTTGGAGCCAAGGCGCAAATGTCACTACTCTACAGAGCAGTGACACAATGTAGTATTATTGTATATAACTCTATGCTGGAGCCAGTAACGGGGATAGCTGCAAGGGTCACTGGAGGAGGAAAAGAAGGGCGTCTTACTGAAGACAATGCTGTTAAGAGTGGATTTCTTAGGCCTATAAAGCGCGATTTTTGTCGATTTGTTGGCAGTTGCTGACATTTTTCAACAAGTGGAATCTTTATTTTCCAGTTACAACCTAGCATCATAAAGGATTGGAGAAAACAACGTTTTTTAAGCCTATGAAAGCCGCTCTCAAAGCACTGCCTTGACTAAGTGCCGTTGTTTAAACCTCCATTTTAATCTAGTGCCCCTTGCAGATATATCTCTTGTAGCCAATATGACGTCACATGACGCTGCTCTATTAGGAAGGATTGGTCAGAGCTGAACATATTAAGTCGTTTTCCCGCCAAACAACTACCTTGCTTCTCCCCCCCCCCCCCCCCAACCCCATAAAAAAAACCCGTTGCTATCACTACCACTACCAGCACTGAAATAAGGCACGGAACACTTTATGGAAGAAACCGAAATTTATTAGCTGGTTGAGAAATGTTGAAAACCAAAATTAGGCCTGTACAATTATCAGGCATACATTTTTTTACTCAGACTTGCAAGCATGAATATGATTACTTATGATTACTTATATGATTACAATAGGTGTAAAATTGAGCTGCAAGTTCCTGGAATATGTTTACGATTCATTACCCGACCACTTTATCCCATAATTTTGATCCGCTAAATGTAGCGCAAACTCCCCAACCGCAAACCTTCATACGTCCACCGGGTACACTGGAATTGGTAATCACTGTCAAAAACGAAAAAGAAAACAAAATCTACGTTTAGGTAACACAGCAAACAAAAAGCATTAAAATTCAAATATTTTTTTTAGGAATTCACTCAGCAATGGCCTCACAACAAAGACTAGCCCGAAGGTTAGGAAGCGTGGGGCCTATTTTGCGATATATTTATCGCGATAGTTATATCCAAAGGTACAAATTTGCTTTTGCGATCGCATCTTAAATCAAAGAAGGTCAAATGTTAAATCAAGAAATGTGAAATTCGAAGGACAAGTGTTAAATCAAGAAGGTTGAATGTTGAATAAAGTAGAACAAGATTTAACTAACCGAATAAACCAAAGTATTTGTTTAATAAATCCGATCAATTAACTAATTGATCGTTTGTTGTCTCAGATTTATAAACATTTGCTTTTTACGCTCGATTTTGTAATCACTGAAAACATACCCGGTAAATTTACACATATTTCAATGAAGCAAAATATTACCAAGAATTAGCAAAAATATACCAAAATAAACAAATTATTCTAAAATACCCAAAATCGTGCCCTAAATATGTCTGAAAAAACAAACCACTTTCTGCTTTACACTCCATAAAAGATGAGCCAGCCAGATTAAGGCCAATACCATCATCATTCGCCCGAGCTTAAAAAAGAAACACCGATTTTTCACTGCTCATTTTCTAACAATAAACTCTGGCGGCAGAAGCAACTGCACTACCTAAAATATTAAATGGGGGCCTTTTCAAATTTGCGAAAAACAAAAATTCTTCTTCGAATCAATTTGATGTTCTAGTTGGCAATTAGGGTTTTAAAATTACTGAAATTGAAAAGAAATGTGAACTTCTTTGTAACTAGTTATTAAATTTTGGTGTTATTGACAATGGAATTCAGCCAGTTGTATCTGCTGCACGAAATTGTATTTAACCCATTTACTGATTACCCCAATTTTTAGAGAGGCTTGTAGACTCTAGGCTGTATTTAAGCAGTCCAATTAGTTTAAATTCGCATCTACCAAAATTATTTGATAGAATGCGAAACAGACAAATTTACTTGTAAATGTACAAAATGTCTGAATATGTGTGTGAAATGTGTGTGGCTTATTGGCCGACACCTTCTATTATTTATTAACTAGCATCGTATCCGACTTCGCCCAGAGATTTGTTTGACCCGTGGTTGTTTCCCAGTTTTTGCTGGGTGCTGCCCGATCGTTCACTGCAACAGTCGATTTTGTTTGTATAACACTCTTCCTTTCCGCCAATCCTCTCCCTTCCCTCTCCCCTCCTCCTTTTATCCCGTCCTCTCCCTCTCCTCTTGGTTTCCTTCCCATCCTCCTCTTTGCTAAACGTAGTTGAACGTGGATGGTTATTTGAATTAATAGCAAACACCCCCAGAAATTCTCTTTTAGGTTGAGTTAATGCGTAATCGTATGCTTAATGGTAACAGCTCACTCCCCCCCCCCTCTCCCAGTGTTTCACTGTGGCTTAAGCGATGCGTACCGTGGAAAAGAGAAGTGTGCATGACGTCATGTAATACTTGCCCTTGAGATTACCACGGTGTTTGGTTAGAAGGATAATTGTTAGAGCAAATTGTTAGTTCAGGCAACAATGTGCCAATTTCAACTTCTTTTCAGGGCAACAACGTCCCAGTTTCAACTTCAAGCCAAAAGAATTAACACACTCGCACGTTTTCATTGTTCCAATTCCGGAGGTCGTCGTTGCGGTTGCTTCCTTTCTGCTATGAGACTTTGGTTTATAATGTAAGATAACAAGCTATAAGCTTATTGGCCGACACTTTCTATTATTATTATCAAGAATTTAAATTCTTGTTATTATTTATAGATTTAGATTAGGAAAAATGGAAAAAAGGATTTATGTTAGGAAAAATGTAAGCACTGGAACGAAGTGTGTCGAACACCAGAAGCCCAAAGTTCACATGTAAATACAACACAACCCGACGTTTCGAGCTAGCTCAAGCTCATTATCCAGGGAATAAAAACAAAATACACTTAAAATTACATAAAGGTGCAAACAGACAGCCAATTGCAGGCAAAACTGCCTAAGTCAAACAACCAATCGAACAAGTTTTAAAAGACGAATTTCAAAAATTTTAAAGGAGAGTAACCTCTTTGTGCTGAAAGCTGTCTGTTTGCAACTTTATGCAATTTTAAGTGTATTTTGTTTTTAGTCCATTGATAATGAGCTGGAGTCAACTTGAAACGTATGGTAGTATTGTATTTACAGTCTTCTCTTGTTCAACATATGACAGGATTTACGCAGGAAGCCTAACTTGTATATGAAAATAATTCGTTTAATAAACAAACAATCAGCAGATTAACAAAACCTAGTGCATAACAGAACACTTGGGGGGTAAACAATCCACTGCTAGAATACAGGTTAGAAAATAGATTCACTGATATTTCCGCGACGGACACTTTGGCGAGAAAAACAACAATTTTCAAAACGGTTGAACAATAAGGCGTCAAATATCGGACACTTAGGCGACTTGCATGCATATTTTAGCAGTTGCTGGTTACTGGACAGTAAGTTATAAGCCTAAAGAATGGTATTGATACATTAAAAATTAATTTGCTGATCGTTAGTGTATATTTTTAATGTTTATCAATTTTTCATCATATTTTATTATGTTATTTTATTATGTCATTTTATTATGTTTATGAAGATTGACAATGGGTATTGGCCAAGTTTTAAACTACGATGCATTATTTTATTATCTAGAAACATTGACAACGTTACCCGGCTTTTTCCTGCACTTGTCCCTCACGTTTGGCGATGTCATCGGGGACCATTGTGTCCCTGGTAGGTCTAACCTTGGTGGTAAGGCATTCGTGAGCCCAACCCCACACCATCAACCCTTCCTCTGCAGCCGAGCCATCGTCCTTGTTTTAAACTTTTAACTGTTTAATTTTTATAGTATAATTTTTTAGTTTTAACATCGGACGGCAGTCAGTGACCACCCAGTCCTTGTGGCTCCGGTTGCGTTTGCAACGAACCATTATTATTATTATTTCGCCTAAGTGTCCACTAGTTGCGCCTAAATGTCCGGACGATCAAGCAATTGTTCTTACGTGTCGACGCGCCATTAAGCCTCATCTCTCCCCCCCCCCCATGGGTGTGGGGGGGGGGGGGGGCAAATAGTGATACACAAGGAAGTAGGATCAACAATAAACTGCAGGAATACCCCCTTTCCCCGCCTCCCAAAACAGTAAGTGCTCCTGTTCCCTCACATTTCAAGCAAACAAGGGTTATTTCCTCTATTCATCATCCCCACAGCACATTTGTCAATGACGGCAATAACGTATTGAGGAACCAAAAATGCATAGCAGTCCTTAAGACTGACGTAAGCCCTTATTAAATAAGAGTTAAGACCAAATTAAATTAATTTTAAATTAGGCCCGGAGTAAGCGGTTCACCACCCTTCCGGTTCCTGAACACACTATGTGGCGAATTTTATTTTATTTCATTTTTTATTTTAACCACACAAAAGTCAAGAAGTTCGTTTCCTGGTGAAACGGCTTACCCTGCCTGGTAAAATTCGAGCCAATGCAGGGTACCCAATGGCACCCTTCCCCTGCGCACACCCTCCCAATTTTGTTTATAAAGGCCGTTAAAAGTAACGTGGTTATCAGGAGTGGCACGCCTGGGCATAGTCGTAAGAAAAATTTACGATCACGCATCAACGTTTCCATTTTAAGTGTGAAGTATAAAATTTTAAAGATAAGCTGTCATGTTCAAGTTTACATTTTAAACTGTATGGTATACATTTTTCTTCAATTTTAAAGTATGAACTTTTATCCTCTACAAGTTTCGATTATAAGTGCAAAGTATAAAATGTTAAAGATAAAAAATTTTTTATATTTTGCTCGTCGCCTAAATGTCCAATGGTTTATGTCCAATGCTAAACTACATCGCTTAAGTGCCCATCGCCTAAATGTCCATCGCCTAAATGTACATCGTCAAAATGTCCCATTACCAGAAAATAAGACGATTAATCCTGTTAGCATGATGCGGGATCTAAGAATACTAGTTGATAGCGATTTTTCCTTTGTTAATGACATCGCAAATATAGCCCAAAAAGCTAATGCTGTGTTGTATCTCTTGCTAAGAACAGTCTCCTCTCGTGATACACTAGTTTTAGTCCCGCTGTATAAGGTTCTAATACGCCTCAAACTGGAACATGGAATTCCATTCTGGAAACTAATGTTCATTGAAGATTCCAAAATATTAGAGACTGTACAACGGAATCTAACAAAAAAAAAAAGAGGTAAATATGTCCAGCCCAGCAAACAGCCCAACAAGTAAAGTGCGAAACAAAACAAAGGACTGTCTGTTTATCCGTCTTCACGATAACTTTTGAACCATTGTCCAATTAATTTTTAATTTTTTACATGCATTTCTATTTGTGCATTTAAGTTCTTAAATACGTTGATTAGGCGAGGGGTTTCAGGGATTTTGACTCGATAATTACAAAATTAATGAGTCATCATTCGTCCGACTTTAATTCTAATTAATCTTCAGAGAAACTAATCAGAAAGTACAACAAGATACTTGATGCGTAAATGTAACTGACACGTAGCTAGCGTATCATGTCTTGGTCATGATCAAATTCAACCCATTAATCAACCGTTGAGTCTTCATTGATTAAAATAGCTACGTTTAGCCCTGATGACGATGCCTAGCTATGCCAAAAATTTAGCTTGTATAAAAATTAATAATAATAAGAATATTTGTTGCGATAGCAACGGGTCTGGCAAGGACTGGGAAGTCGCAAACAGCCAGCCACAATTACATGTAAATACAGTGTACATAAAACCGCCAAGGAATGATGATGGTAACAGGTTTGGGGACACGAATGCCTTACCACCAAGGTTAGACCTGCCAGGGACTCAAAGGCCACCAATGGCATCGCCAAACGTGCAGGACATGGGAAGGGTGTGAAAAGTATTAAAAGGCCCAAAATGATGCTGTACAATTAAAAAGTATAAGCACTGCTAAAAAAATTGTATGCTACGGTGAATACTAAAAACTAACCCAAATAGTGGGATTTATCATCACTAATAATAATGTTGGTACAAGCATTGAGCTGTCGCCTTATCCTTTTTTTTTATTAATATTTTTACCATTCTGACGTCACAACGACACATAATTAAACATACCTTCAATTGTGCCGTTTCTGTCGATAATTTCTATTCCTGGGGGAGCAGCATTGGTAGAGAGAAAAATTTGGGTGGCAGCAAAGGCAAAAACCGCAACAAGAACGATAAGTCTGTTTGAAAACATGGCGGCAGCGAGAAGCTATAGCAGCAGGTCAAAAATCTGTAAGAAAATCTGTATAGTTAGATACTAATGATACAAAATCCAAGAAGTAATTTGTTTAACCTGTTAATTACGTAAAATATTCTATCAATATACTCATTACTGTATTTATCTACTGTGAATACCCGCTTTCCGAGTCATTGGCACGGAAGCAACAATGGTCTAACAATGCTTTTTTTGAAAACTGCGGGCCAGTAAGTATAGGATCTTACCCGTTTCCCGAGTGCTGAGCTCTAACATTAACGAGAGCGCGCAGCGCCCGAGGTATTGTTGGGCTCAGCATGAGGGAACGGGTAAGATCCTATTTCTCAACCGCTTTCGCCTTCTCCGCACGACCCGTCATTGTTACCACGCGTTGCCTTATTGTTGCATTTGAACTAGTGCTAACGATAGTTAAGCGGCTACAAACGTTGTAGTGAAGATATGATGGTGGCAGCACCTGATGTTTTGCACGGTAACCAAATCACTGACAAAACAAGATAAATGCAGCGAATTTGACGATGAACAATTAAAGCAAACATTCATGGTGCCAAATTGCATTTTCTACAACTGTGTTATGTTGTGATGAATTTTAATTCTTGCATTACGAAAGTTTCGTAGTCTTTTTTTTAGGTTGCAGCGCATTTCTGAATTTTAATAATTCTTGAATTCGAAAGCTTCGTACTCTTTTTATTTTGGTTGTTGAATGTATTTGATCTGTGTTTAATCATCATTGATAAAATTACGAAAGGAGATTCGTGTTGTTGACGTTTATGCCGTATTTGTGACAGATGTAAAACAAAAAAGAAAGCAGTGCTGAGATATCCCAGCACCCAAACCGAAAACCATTGTTGCGATCCTACACTGTTCCATTGTTACAAGAGTGCGGAGAAGAAGAAAGCGGTTGAGAACTACTTAGCACTTCTGAAATCATTGACGTATCAACAAAACATTAATCATTGTAGCTCATGTAGCTCAACTTGAGTGTGGTTTCGAATTTTTATTTGTATTTATACTCTACAGAGATATAGGAAAATCTTCGTCACTACCTGTAGACAAAAATGAGACTATATTGACAGCCATACGATACGCCTACGATTAGTGCAGGCATTTATACGCATAAATAATTTTGTTCAAAGATCTTTCTTGGAATACACTCCCCCCCCCCCCCCCCCCCCCAACCTCACCCGTTAGTTACGTCACATGTACTTTCAAATAATATTACAGCTAGTATTACAGCTACTAGCTAAATTTCCATCAATGTCTCATCAGCAGAGGCGGATTTATATTAATATTAATATATTTATATTTGTACTTATTTTGGCAGGGGCGGTTTCCCCCTTTATGATAGTCCTACCATTAGTGTGGTCACATTACAAATAACCTACTGCTAGGCGAGGCGGCGTGTGCGTGACTATTGATTTTACTTAAGTAGCGCAATGTAACTTGATTTTGGCTTGATTCCGAAGTACCCCTTCCCCGTTCAAACAGCGAAAACCCAACGACGAATAACCCCTTCAAACAACTTGTCCTAAACATTTTGAAGAGATTTTTTACAGTAGACCTTTTGGAACGGCGCGATAGACATCGTTGCACGGGCAATTGCCAAGGAATATGCTGATCAATTGTTACCGTGAGCGGGATATTCAGTCGGTTAGAGCCCTCAACCTTGGGTCATTCGGAAGGGCATTGTTTCCGAATGGCCCGCGGTTTTCGGGCATTAACCTTTACATAACTCAAGCCGGCAAAAGTAAGGAGGAGGAAGAAGAAAGTGAAAATCAATTACTGTAAAAACACGTGCAACAATTGCTTTAAACTTGACTACAATGCAATGCACGTGGCGAATCATTGCTACCTTGCAAACTATGTCTGGTTGCGTGACTGTGGCATTGTTGGCGGGCTATAAGATTGGACTGTTGAACTTTCGTTGTTGAGCTAAAAAAACGAATACGATTATCAACTAAAAGCAGACAATTTCAAACAAATGACGGGCCATGGGCCTCGAAATTGGCAGCCTGATACGATGGAAAGGCGCATTTATTTTGTAGATGCAGACTTGGAGAGCGAAGTTGAATTGTTTTAAAATAGACGTCAACAATCTTTGCATTCGTGAGCAAATGAAGGACAATTACATGCAACAATTTGGTGGTGCGTGGTGGCGACGTGAATTATTTGTAAGTTCGTGGAAACAATCACGGAGATTGCCTTGCAGCAGGGGGCTTGCTTGCGTTTTTTTTAGCATTCAGTAAAACACAAGTATGCGTCTTTTCTGGGTCTAGAGGTACTAATGACAAATTGCAAACGCGATTGATTTTCCTAAGACCAAACACCGGGAGAGGCCATCACTGAGGGTACATGGACCTTCTCAAATCGAATTGAGCTCACATCGATGTGAGTTTCAGGGCAATTTAAACTCAAGTCGACTTGAGAAGGTCCATGTACCCCCGTCAAAACGACGTCACGTCGCCTTCACTTAATTCACCTGTTCACATCACGGAGATTAACTTGCAGTAGGGGGCCCAGTGGGGCGGGGGGGGGGCCCGCCAAAGGGAGGGGAAGAGGACGAGGGGGCGTAGAGGGGCGAGTAAAATTGAAGGATCAGTCTACTAATGAATGAAACATTGCATACGCGATTTACTTTCCTAAGAAGACCAAACACGGGGAAGGCTAAGACCAGGATGTTCAATCCACCGTGCAGTATGCACGGGTCCTGCTAGTAATCTAATAAACTAAAGGTTAGGTGAGTCAACAATGGTTCATGTTTGTGTGTAAACCTACAACATTTAAACCACAGAATACTACACAAAAATTCCATCCAATCACAAGCAGAAGTAGATAGCCTACACGTGAATAATACTTTTCAGCAAACGAATGCATTGCTCATTTTGCAATTTCATACTATCACATTACCAATTTGTGGCATTACCAATATACTACACTCTGATCACAACAATCAACCAAGTTCTATCTGCCAAACGTACAATTATACTAGAATAGTTTGGGGATCCCTGGTATAGTGAAACAAGAATTGAATAGTTTTCTTTAAACTACAGATTACATTTTGAAATTCAATACTTACCAAGGATTGTACCAAGGGTTCTTTCACCGAAGAGTTGTAGTGAAATACTTACTAACCTGCGTTGTATTTATATGCCATACGCCAAACAAATGAAGTAATTAGTTTCCTCATAACGTGTCAAAATTGTGCTAAAAAATTCCTATTGCAACGCAGGATGCTGTCAGAAGGCTTTAATAAAATTGAGGTTATCGCAAAAGTTTTCCTCGTATCGAATTTCAAAAAATAAAATTTACGGATGAAAGTCTTACTAAGTGTTTTTCTTATCAACCTTGATATTATACATGGGTTTCCTGTTTTCCACCATATTCCCGGTTGTATCAAACCCTTTTGCTGAGCAACGGGAAACGGAAACATTTAGTCGTTTCA